>OMLP01030288.1:64393-83976 GCA_900302685.1 Spondyliosoma cantharus
CCATTGTAGACAAATGTTGCTAAAAGAGGCAGACCGACTTTTGATTTTTGTGGCCAATACTGATATTGGGTCGTAAAACAAATTCTGAAATAGATATATTAGCTAGGGTTGGCTGACAGCCATCAACTACTAATCCCTGACGATCGTAACATCGTGATTTAAAAGGCTTAGAGTTGTTGTTGTTGCATGTTGCTGCTCAGTGCATCATAAAATGTCTTGTTTATTTTTTTCTTATTAAACCAGCTCAGTTAGGCGAACCCAAAACAATCGATTCAAAGATTTGTGGCGACAGTGCTTCTTTTCGCTGCAGGCCACTGTTTCTGTAATGCCGTTGTTATAGACAGTTTCCTTAGCTTAGCTTCCTTGGCTAGTTGGAAAATGTTGTTTTATGCATATGAGGCTGAACAAAGCTAAGTTATCGAGATGTGGTGCAGAGACGAGGATGCTTTTAAACCTGGCACAGGTAACGGGAGATAGGTTCCACTAAAAAAATCTTGTCACTGATTTACCATAAAAATAGTAATAATAATAATAATAATAATAATGATAATTATAATAATGCACTTTTCCAAACAGCTTACATGCTGCATATCCGTTGATACTTATATGCTAACAAATTAATTTGTACAAAAGCAGTATTGATTGATTTCTAAGCTTTTGGGCAATTTATTACAAAGCTGCCACGATGACTGTGTAATGTGTCGAACCTAATGACGAGCATGTGATATAAATAGGTCAATAAGGACCCACTGATCACTTTTACGCCGCACACAGTATTAAGGCTTTGATGAAAGTGATGTCCTGTATGATACTTTGATGTTATGCAGCTGTATCTTATAATATTTGTTACTTCAGTCACGATAATGATGAGAGAAAAAGGAAGAAATGTTTGTCGGAACCTTAATGCTCTTATCTACAGTCTCATTCAGACAAGTGAGTAGGAAGACTGATATCTTTCTTTACTTTCCTGTGTGTTCAGTGTGACCACGTGATGAACGTCAGTGCGGCAGACCGCTGTGCGTTTGTGAAGACCACACCAGACTGCAGCATCGAAGACGGCTTCATCAACTACCTTCGTGTGGCCTTCTGTCTGCTTCCTCCCAACCTCACACCTCTCACTGTCACTCTCTGTGTAAGATCTGTGTGTAGATGACTCTCATGAAGCAGTATGAAACTCTGCATCTCAGCAGCAGCTGATTTTAACGTTTTTGAGGAAGCTGATTTTGCTGTTGGACAACCGGAAGTTATCAAACATCTGATTTACTAAACTCAGTCATTTCACTCTTTGGTAAATAAAGGATTTTTGTAGATTGTGTTAACTTCCTGAATTTCCCCTTTTGCAACAGAACAAATCAGTCTCAAATCTGTCTCACTGGAGAAAGCTTTAATCTATCTGTGTAGAAACTGAGCTCTCTGTGTGACAGATGAGGAACAACAGGATCAGTGTAGTCTAACAGGGCCACATTTTTCATGGTCAACCTTCTTGTTTATAGAGTTTTGTTTGAGTCCAGTGGACTCGAGCAGCACTTCTGTCTTCTCTGAGTGTGTGTTAAGAAAACAAGTCCGTCAGACCTTAACTGTCCTCTGTTTCTCCACAGATTATATGGCTGCTCTTTTTGTTCGTCATTCTTGGACTCACAGCGTCGAAGTTGTAAGTGTCTCCCTAAAGTTCTCCTTTACATGCGAGGGCAGCATGAATCATTTACTATCATTGATTAGTTTTAGCTATGGACACTGTAATGCCATCTTTACAGCCCTGCATTTGCAGGCAACACACACATTGGCAGTCACATGGCTGTAACACGTTTTTTTATCATTTCTTCAAAGGAAGCAGTTTGTTCTGCTTTTCCTTCCAGCCCAACCCTCACTTCACACACTTCACACACTGCACTGCAGCGGCTGAATGATAGCTGCTGTGTGTTTAAGATAAAATGTCCTCAAATGACCATTAAAGAACATTTCTCATGAGTCTACTCACCTATTTTTCCACACTGTGTCTCCTCAGTTTTTGTCCCAACCTGTCAGCCATTTCTACCAGTCTGCACCTCACTCACAACGTGGCTGTATCCTTCATCTGCATCAGGGGTGTAGCGATATATCAGTATTGACAATAACCATAATATCTAAGATTCAAACACTGATATTGTGTTGATAAATTGTATATTTTAATAGTTATGGTTACAGGCTCACTCGCCACCTCCTGACAGTCTTTTTTTTTTTGCTTGATTGAATTAAAGTAGACTGTTGGGTCTTGGTGGAGGTATGCGTATGACATTTTATAGACTATGACTAATCTGACAGTTGTTTTCATAATTAATCATTTAATGAAATTGTTAATGTCAGCTCTGCTGTACATCCGTCAGAAGTTCTCATTTTGTCCTGACTCTGTACAAGTCAGACTGATGATTCACCAGTTCCACTCTGAGAGTGAGTTCACTTTCTACAGTTAGATTTTTCTCAATGTTGCGATATTATTGTTATATTTTTTGTGAGGAATATGTTCCTTGACTGGTGTTTGTGCTGAGGGTGTGACGTTTCTGGCTCTTGGTAATGGAGCACCTGACATCTTCAGCGCCATTGCAGCTTTCTCCAACCCGCACACTGCTGGGCTGGCAGTCGGAGCCTTATTTGGTAGGCACACAGTCTCTCTCACACACAAAGGCAATAAAACAACTTAAAGCTGTTTTAATATGAAAAGAAGGGTTAGCCTCATCACGCTCATCTCTCCCTGCCTCCACAGGAGCTGGTATATTTGTAACCACAGTCGTTGCAGGCAGCGTGGCGCTGGTCAAGCCTTTCGCTGTGGCCTCACGTCCATTTTTGCGTGATGTCACCTTCTACATGGTGGCAGTGTATTGGACCTTCTTCATGTTGTACAGAGGAACCACGACCATGACGGAAACATTTGGTACACGCACACAGATATATACACATAGATGAACAATGGTGTGGTGAATATTTTGCATTCTTAATCAGATTTTTATTTGTAGAAATCTTTGGAAGACATTTATTATGGAACTGTCAATGAGATGTTTGAGTTTTAAAGTTATAAAGAGTTAATGTGTACAGTAAAAATGTAAACCACTTCTTAGGAGATTTCGAAATATCAAAATATATGAAAATTATTATATTATTTTCAAGGTGCAGGTTCAAGGAAGAAGAAGGAAAAATCTTGATTGATTTTTATGACTCAGGCAGTACAGGAGCAGGACAGAGTGACTCCCTTTGGGCTTTTTCACTTTTCAGACCTTTCATATGTACAATAATGCTCCATAACATAATAAAAGAGGCAATGTTATGACATCACCTCTTTAAAGCCTCAGAAACATATCACCTCTGCTTCAGAGCCATTTGTTTGTTTGCTCTGGTTACCCGTCAGCGGATTTTAATGAGATCATGAGATCCAGGTGAAAGATGGGACATGAGCCAAGACAAAACGTCATGTTGCTTTGTTCCCGTCAGGCTACAGCATCAGTAAATATAAATGCATCCCATATTCTATCACTTCTGAACAATTGAGTCGAGGGTAGTCGAGGGTAGTCGAGTGGTTAGAGCACATGCCACATACGCAGTGGACCCCGGTTCGAATCCCGGCATGTCACACCCCCTCTCTCCCATTTCCAATCTATCCACTGTCTAAAATAAAGGTGTCTGTGTCTGAAAAGAAAGATGAGGAGTTTACAGCCTTACAATCCCAGAATGCAGTTCAAAGGGTCACCCAGTCATACATTTCCTGAATCACCTTCTCTGATGGCTCATCAGCTGCCACTTAGTCTTTTCAAATATGTCAACAAAAACAGGAGACTGTATATAAAGTCGACTGTTAATTAAGGCTTTACTATCAGTTTCACACCAAGCTCTCACTAGCTTGAAACACACTGTGAGATTCTGATCTGATCTTCACTTTGCTTCATTTCCTCTTTTTCTAGGGTACCTGGGCCTCTACGTGGTGTATGTATTGACTGTTATCATCAGTGCGTACATCTACAACCGGCAGAAACATTCAATGAACTCAAGTGTCAATAGTGTTACACATATCCCAGGTTAGAAGCACAAATACATGGACACACAGACAAAATAAAAAAAAAAACGTTTCAGCAATTGCCATTGATGATATTTATTTTGTCTTTGCAGCAGAGTTTGACTCGTCAGACTCCTCTGATTATGATGTGCCGTGCCTGAACGGTGGGTCCGTCCAACAGGAGTATGGTAGGAATGCAGTTTTTTTTAAACAACAATATAAGTTAATAAACACCAGGATTTTAATGGATGGTCAGGACCATAACGTGTGTGTGTGTGTGTTTCAGAGTCAGAGTACAGGCCACTTCTGCCTTATTCTGAGTCCACGAGTCAGATCTTGCTGAGCTCCCTGAACCCGGTGGACAACAGGAAGTGGAGGAGAAAACCGTGGAGTTGGAGAGTCTTCAAAGTATTGAAGGTGTGTATGATGATAGACAGATAACAGGGGCAGTGTAAGAGCTCAGATCTAAAAATAATGAAAAAAATCTGTAAAAATGACTTATTATTTCAGAATAATGAGAACTTTCCTCAAAGAATGACTGTGTCTCAAAATAATTAGACGTTCCCAAAATAACGACATAGTATTTTTGTCACAATTTTGAGAAAAAAATTCTGAATTCCCCAAAAAGTCATAAGTTTGAGAAAAAAATTCAGAATTTTGAGAAAAAAAAATAGAATCTTGTGGGTAAAAAAAAATAATTTAGAAAAAAAAAAAATATTTTGAGAAAAAAATTCAGAATTGAGGAAAAAAAAATCAGAATTTTGAGAAAAAAAATCAGAATTTTGAGAAAAAAAATCATAATTTTGAGAAAAAAAATCATAATTTTGAGAAAAAAAATCATAATTTTGAGAAAAAAAATCATAATTTTGAGAAAAAAAGTCAGAATTTTGAGAAAAGTCAGAATTTTCAAAAAAATAATAATTTTGAGAAAAAAAAATAGAATCTTGTGGGTAAAAAATGTAAATAATTTTGAGAATTTTTTTTTAATGATTTTGAGAAAAAAAATTAAATAATTTTGAGAAAAAAATTCAGAATTGAGAAAAAAAATCATAATTTTGAGAAAAAAATTTAATCTTGAGGGTAAAAAAAAATCATAATTTTGAGAAAAAAATTTAATCTTGAGGGTAAAAAAAAATCATAATTCCCAAAATAAGTCAGAATTCCCATATAAGTCAAAATCCCAGAAAGAGTCTTAGTACCAAGAAAAAGTCATAAATCCAACAAAGAGTGGAAAAAGTTAGAATTCCCTAATAAACAGCAAAAATATGTCAGAATTCCCAGAAAAGTCAGAATTCTCAAATAAGTCGGAATTCACTGAACAGCCAGTATTCCTAAAAAAGTCATAAATCCCAGAGGAGTCAGATTTCCCCAAAAAGTCAAAATATTGTTAAATTCCCAAATAAGACATAATTCCCAGAAATGTCAAAATTCCCAAAAAGTGACAAATCCCAGAATGGTCAGACATTTAAGGGAAAAAAAAAAAAAAAGAGTTGACTTACAATCTCAAAATAATGACTTAATTTCTGAAAATTAATGACTCAGGATGTTAAAATAATGACTTAGTAAAGCAGTGAAAAAACTATTTAAAGTTGTTCTTGTTTTGTAAATGATCTTGTGCTGTGCACCCATCAGACACCTTTAGAGGTGCTGCTGCTGCTCTGCATCCCTGTAGTGGACCCTGATAAAGAAGACAAGAACTGGAGACGCCCACTGAACTGCCTCCATCTGGTCACTGCTCCTCTGGTCTGTGTGCTCACCTTCCAGTCTGGAATATGTAAGTGTGCCACCTTTCATGATAACGCCACCTGGACGTATTCCAGCAGCCATAATCTGTATTTTCCTTTAACTCAATTCTAGATGGAGATTATAAGATCCAGGGGCAGTTTCCCGTATGGCTGCTGACTCTTCTGCTGGGACTCTTCCTGTCCGCTATTGTCTTCTGCAGCACCACTAATGACCGTCCTCCCAAATATCATCCAGTAAGTATTCGTGGAGATCAAAACAGAACATACAGTTTCCAAAATATACAGGATGTAACATATATGAGAATGTAAAACATTTCACAAGAGCAGCTCTGTGAGGCACCAGCTGAACGTGTTGCTATCCTTTAAGCTGCAGATTCATCATACATTGTTCATCGTTGCTCTCAGAACATTGTTATTACCTGATGGTTTTAATGTGCTGTTAAACTGATGCTGTGGTGATGACATATCTTCCGTCTCTTCCTCCCTCCAGCTGTTTGCTCTTCTGGGCTTCGTGGTGAGTGCAGGGTTGATCAGCGCAGCAGCCTCTGAAGTGGTCAGTCTTCTGCACATGCTCGGTGTGGTGCTCAGTCTCAGCAACACCGTGCTGGGTCTGACTCTGTTGGCCTGGGGCAACAGCATAGGAGGTGATACTTCAGAGACTTAATTCTGTTTTTCTCTTTTGCAAAAGACATGCAAACGTAGGTTTGTACTTCAAATCTCTTCTGTTTTTCAGACTGTTTTTCTGACATCACCATCGCTCGCCAGGGTTACCCACGGATGGCCATATCAGCCTGCTTCGGAGGCATCATTTTCAGTATCCTTATTTCTATGAGAACATGTGTGCCAGTGTAAAAACACAACTTATGGACATGTACAGCAGTGGCTATCAATGACTGCATCCTTGACTGCATTTCCTTCAGACATGGTGTTTGGAGTGGGTTTAGGATGCCTGGTGCAGATGCTCAAAACACAGACTGATGTGGAGGTAATCTCCTCACATACACACGGATCTGGAGCTGCAGACGTAGTAATCTCAGATACACGAGACTGTTTTGGACCCTGTGAACATGATGCGTCTTTTGTCTCTTTCTCCTCCTCAGTTTGAAGTAGACGGCTTGTTGACGTGGGTTCTTGCAGGATCTCTGGGTTTGTCTTTGGTGCTGTCCTTCGTCATTGTTCCTCTGTGCCAGTTCCACATGAATCGGGTCTACGGGATCTTTCTCCTCTTCTTCTACGGCATTTTCCTTCTCATTGCACTGCTCACAGAGCTGGGAAAGATCCACGTCTGACTCTGAGGCCAGTCGGAAATCAGGGATGTCCTCCCTTAATTCAAAAAGACACTTGAACAGAAGCTGCAGAGAAAGGACGTCCCCTTCTACACATAATATCGATGCACTAATACAAGAATCAACACTTTGTGCACTTGCCAGCCATCCTGAGGTTCGTTTGTGGAACCAAACAGGCAAATTAATGACAAACTAAGACTTCTGTGCTCAGGGAGAGCTGAAATTAATTATCACACTGTGCCTTTATTTAACTTCTCTTTTGTGCTGACTGGTGCTGTGATGGCACTTTGTGAATCCAGGAGGAAAATACAGGTTGTAAATGAACTACATGTAATTTAAATCAAAATGTTAAAATGAGTCTGTACAAAGCTGCTTTTGAGGAATTAAAAAAAAATCAAGATTTTTTTTTAATTTTTAAACAGATCATTATAATTCTTTCCAGTCTTTACTCACTTTTCTTTCAGGTGAATGAGCAATTACCAGCATTATTATACAGCAAAAAATACATCAATGACAATTTTAACAATTTAATAAAATCCCTTCTTAACTAACTCAAATACATTACAGAATAAGAAGTTATATAAAAGTAAAATAGTCTGTTGAGACATTAGTCAGGAAATGCAACGTAATTGTCTTGTTGAGCAGAAAGGAGTGGAACTGTTTATACTTTTGGTCTTTGGAGAACTTAGTAGAAGTAGTGTCTGTGTTAATACCGATCATTGGAGCCATTGGACTAAGGCATCGGGTTTAAGTATTACATGATTTACAAGAGGTCACGTAAGGCCTACAGTAGTATACGTACACAGAATACTGTAGTCCTGCAGGCTCTGGTAATATTTGCTGCAGTCTCTGAAAAGGCCAAAAGAGGGCAACATACCCGCTTCACTGTTCACTGCTGTCTCTCTGTCAGTCATCAATAACTCGTCTCACTCTCCCGTCAGTCCAAAAGGCCCCGGACAAGTTTCCCAACTGTGCCAAACGGGGAGCGTGAGGGGGGGAAACTGAAAGTGACCTGGAGTGACGGCGTTCCGTAGCATTTAAGGAAAAAAAATGCTGCGATGGTGGTGTGTATGCTCTGCCTGCAAACTGTGCGTTAGTTAATGCTGTGAGGTCCAGTCTGTGAGTTGAGCTGCGGCTCTGGGCAGGAAGACAGGTCAGGGGCGGGACTCTCCGGATCCAGCTCCAGGCTTTGGTCGGACTGAGGCAGGTTTTCCCTCGAATACTCGGCATACCACTCCTGCAGCAGCAAGACATAGAAACAGGTTAGGAGGTTACGACAGACCAAACCGCTGACATGGTGTGCGGGACTATTTCTTCCGTTTCTTACCTGTATCTCCTCCTCGTACATTTTTATGCTGAGGTCACTCTTCGTTCTAGACCTACGGCCAAGGTACACTAGAGACAAGTGCTGCACACGGCGCAGCAGGAGGGAAAGCAAGTTAGTCGGACTTCATGTGAAGAGCAGACGATGAAGAGTTGTGTTTGTGTGAGTTCTTACCCCTCCCCTGTCCATGGCTGTCAGGACTCCCTGTAGGGAGCTGAGGGAGGACTGACCCGGGCAGGTCTGTTTGTACAGCTCCAGAGTGGACAGAGCTTCGTCTCGACTCACCTCTACTTCGAACACTATCCCGTTTTCATCTAGAGCGTGTGCACAGACATTAAAATATTCACTGAACGCTCAGTCGCACTAGGGAAGCACGATATATCAAGCCCAATATTAGGAAATGTATATTATCAGCTATTTATTGGTATGGGTAAAATGACAGTGGATACATGTAGTTGATAACACAAAGCTAAATCGCTTTCATGGACTTAGGATACAGCCAGTGGGGTGATGCCTCTGATGACATAACATTGACTTAAATTAATTTAGCCTTAGTCCTAACCACTACTTGCCTTATCATAACTTCCTCCCTAAATCTGACCTGAAACCAAGCCTTCAACTAGAGGTGGACAAAAGTACACACAGTCTTGACTGAAGCAGAAGTACAGATACGTGTGTAAATAAAGGTAGAAGTATTGATTCAACTTGTCTGCCGTGCCTCATGTGGACCACTCGATAATTTCCCTCAAAGACATTAAAGCTAAAGTGATAAGCCTGATTTGAAATGTAAAGAGTAGGAAGTACAGATATTTGTATTAGAATGTAGGGAGTAAAGGTAAAATCGTCAGTAAATTCCTACAGATACCTGAAAAAGCTACGTTACCTCCCACCTTTGCTTTCACCCAAAAATGTAATGATTTAAGTTATGGGGAAAATTTTAACAGGTTTATATCCGTAGTAACACGAGGTCTCACCCTCTGGGTTCTCTACTGGTTCCCGGTTCTTGCGGCTGTAGTTCATTCGGAAGACAAACGCGTCCAGAATGAACGCCACAATGATGGTCATCACCACCTACAGAGGCAAAGCAACACACACATACTGTCACTTTCACTATGACTAGCAGACAAATAAAGGCCAAACTCCAGTACAAACTTCTGCAGATATTTCACAAACAGTGAGATTATACAAGCCTCACCATGGTGACTATGTAAAAGGTCATAAAGTAGAGTCGGCTCCAGTGGCTCGTCATAGAGGTGACTCCTTCCTGTGAGAGAGTGAACACGACAGCAGTCAAACAGCGACACCCACTGATCGGTGACAAGACTGCAAAGATGTGACTGAGGAAAGAGTACAGATAAAAGATTTGATCTCACCATGGTAATGTACCAGTTATTGACCACAGTCAGCTCAAACAGAGTCACTGGAGGAGAGAAAAAAAACACATAATGCTTGTTACAAGTTCTAATAAAAAGCTAATAAAAACATGAACACGGCATCAATACTCACTGTGGCATCAAATCAGCAGTTGAAAATGTTCCCAAACAATTACATTATTTGCTCATTCTGAACAACATTTTATATAAACTACAGTGCACAGCTGTTTTGAGGTGAATCAGGCTTTTTTTTTTTTTTTTTTTGAATTAAACTAAACTAAACTAAACTAGAGCCACAAACAAGCTGAGGAAGTCGGAAACTACAGAAAAATTGTCAGCTGTTAGAAAAAGAAGGATTACCGAAGCTGCTGAGAATGTTGTTGAAGTTGTTGAGATAATAATAGCCTTCTTCCAACACCGTCTTGTTGCCAATGGTGATGTTGATCTGTCTGTAGGAGTCTGCCACTGTGCTGGTGCTGAGAGACAAAACAGACGGAATTGAGAGCGGATTAGTGGAAGCGAACACAATTCATCCTTTTGTGACGCAAGCTATAAAAAAAAAAAAAATGCAGAAGACCAGAGTTAAAGGATAATTCTGGTATTTTTAAGATGGGACGCTAAACGATTTGGAATCAGTCCATTAGATCACCTTAGCCAGCAGCTGTAACACAATCCTTCAGGCCAACTTTGACCCTCAAAGTAAGTCAAAAGTACTTCTTTTTGCCACTGACAATAAATAAAGAACCCTGTAATCCACCCCTTAAAATGTGAAAATATTAAACTTGATGTTTTGCCCCCGCTGCTTCTCTAATGTCCGCTCGTCTCCCTATACCTTCACATCCAACACGGTGAGTTAAGGGTTCATTTTCAACAAGAGAGAGAGACGAACCAAGACGAATCTGGTGAGTGAGTTTGTGATGTTTTTGGCGAGTTTCACATTGCGGTCTGTGTCGCGGCTTCTGGCTAAGGCGCTACACTGGAGCAATTCCAAAACTTTTACACCTACTTGTCATTTACACAGGGCCCAGATTTAAAAAGACAACACCAACAGATTCCAATCAGCCCATAAGTAGAATACTGACAAATACATTTCAGGTGACTTCTTTTTAAATGTTATTATGATATCTTGACTCACTTGCAGCAGTTGGGGTAAACCACATCTGCGAAGAACTCCATCCCCACAATGGCAAAGGAGTAGTAGAAGATGATTAAGGTCAACCCCAGACTGGCCATCCTGGGGAAGAGCTCGAACATGGTGTCCAACACGTTACGATACCTCTGCTTTATCTTAAACAGCCTGTGCGAGAACAACGGCCAACATTTCAACGTAAAGGAAAATATGAATGAGTACATGGACACCACAGTCTCAAGAGTTAGAAATCAAAGTGTACCGGAGCAGCTGAAGTGGTCTGAGAACTACGATGAAATAAAACGGCTCCATATCAAAGGCGAGAGCGATGAGACCCAGGAAGGCGAACACTGTCACTGAGAAGTCAAACCTGGACAGACGTAAAACAAAAACACAGAGTCAGTGTTTGACACGTCTTCAGAGACATTTTTTATAGATTTTTTCACCAAAAAAACACATTAAAATGACTTCAGTTTTAGTAAGAGTACTGAATCCAAATGTTCATACTTCAACAGCATCTTTGGATTCATGCATGTGATTTTTTTAAGTCTGACATTTTGGATTCAGTACGCCCAATATCAGCATCAGTGTCCAAATTATTACTCACAGATTCCACCCAGAGCTGAAATAAGCCATTGGCCCCAAACCTGAAATTTTCAATAACACCTCTACACCGTAAACTAAAAGAGGAGGGACAGAGGTAGAGTTCATGTTAGTATCAGAGCGAGTACACAACTTGACACCCTCGTGTGAACGTTTTGAGTCCAGAGACAAGAGACGGTCTACTCACTGGTCAGAAAAACAATGTAACTCCAGGGGACAAATCTGGACCAAGAAAATCCACCTGCAGAGGGAGAGGGAGGTGAGAGGTCTGCAGCGCAAAATCTCCTGTGTCGTGTGTTTACGTGACCCGGGGGGGGAAATCTTACTATTCAGCGTGTACGTCTCCACGAGGATCCACACACCATTGATGGCCACCACCGCATCTGCAGGCACGAGACAAGATTAAAGGATAAGTTCACCCAAAAATGATAATTCAGTCGTTCTCCACTCAGCCGACGAAAAGTCAGGTGGAGTTTCGAGGTTGGAAAAAACCTTTCTGGAACTTCACAGCAAAACACGAGCAATGTTTACAAGGATAATATTATTTATTCTGATTGAAATCGTTCCAAGTGAAGATTTACGGTCAACTGTTTACGTCACTGCATATCTACATAAAATCTTCACTCTAGCTTCTAAGCTTCAATCTTTAGCAGGTACCTTGTCTGAAGTGGGTGTATGAACTTGAGGGTGTAAATAATGATGGAGGATGCTGTAACACTGTTTTGCCGTAAAGCTCCAGAAATATTTTGTGGACTACGAAACTTTATCTGACTTTCCATCAGCATGAGTGAGTCGACAATGATTGAATTTCCATTTTTTGGTTGAACTTGTCCTTTAAAAGGTTTATCATGACAGATTGTTTGGGATCTCTGAGGAGAGCTGGGCAGATATAAATGAGTTCACTTACACATGGCATACTGGAAGCCCTTTGACTTCACAAGCAGGTTGATGCCTGTTGAAGCAGAGACAGAGCGCTGGCAATAAGGAACTGAGAGAATGATTTCTTCCGTTGTACATACAAAGAAGAAAAGAAACTGAGAACTTGCCTTTGAAAATGAGGAAGGTCGTGTGTGGAAGGTCATCAAACCAATGTTCTCCACTGCGCCGCGCCTTGACAACAGACAGATGTATGTTAAAAACAACCACAAGGACGTTTGGTGTGAATTACAACTCGACAGTACAAATGTTTAGCTTCTTACCTTCCATTTAAGGCCTGTGACCTCATAGAACTTATAAAAGTCCTGTAAACTGCAGCACAAAAGGCTCATTAAATCACATTCAATGCATCAAAATGAAGGGTTTTAACGTAAAAAAAGGTGTCGAAGCTGTGGCAGTCACCTGAGCATAGGAGCCCCCGAGGTGTTCAGAGCTTTGTATGTGAGGAAACGATCTCTTGCGGACATCCGAGGTCTGTAAAACCGCATCAGACCGTCAAACTGTTTGAGCGACACGCCCAACGGCCTCTGGGGGGAGCGCCACATCAACACAGACAAACGCAACAGCCGTGAGTGCCTCGAAAAATAAATCATTTGTTCCCATGCATAATAGATGACACAGAGCAGTGAGGTCATACCTGGCGGCTAACCAGCAGCTGGAAGGCGTGGTCAATAGCGGAGCGTTTGTGAAGCAAAAGAGATTTAAACTTCATCTTCTCGACATCATTGAACGTGTCGAACACCACTGCCAAGAGCTGGAGAGGGACAGAGAAAATGATGCGAAGTACAAAATACATCAAGAGAGACACTTTAGAAGTAGTGAAAACGAGGCTAATTGTACCAGGTTCATGATGAAGTAGAGCTCTATGGAGAGGTAAACAATGAAGAAAACACAGGACCAGCGGTTCTTGGAGTACGCCGGCATCATGACATCAGGGAAACTAGAAGAAAGAGGGGACGCATGAGAAAACTGCACACGTGTGGCGAGGCACAAATATTGGCGATGAGCTCTGAAAGCAGGAAGTCCTGCTGGCATGTCGTGTGTTGTGATAACTGAACCATTACTTTGCTTACTTTGCTGTGGTCAGCAGCACAAACAGACTGACGAGGCTGTTCTCAAGAGTGCTGAAGTACTGCGGTGGGAGGAGAGGGTTCAAGTCAGGAGATGTGAGCATCACAGACACAAAACTGAAAAGACAACAGCCACCCCGAGTCCTCGAGCTTACATAACTCAAACGAATTAGAATGAGGTGAACTAAAGACTCAACGTACCGGGTCAGAAGTGTTTGGAGAGAAGAGACAGAAACCTGGAGGAGACAAAAAGGGATAGTCAGACAAGAAGATGGTTCACTTTTTTGAGGAACTATATGAATTTTTTTTAGTACAAGGGGAAAAAAAACCCTCCACAATTTTAAAGTTCAACCAAAAATGAAAATTCAGCTGCAGGTTGCGTGCTCTTTTAGCTTAGCAGCTGCAGCGAAGATTTAGGCTTTTAAAAAAGTGTGTCAAAACATCTTTTCAAATCAATTTGGGATCGTAGGGCTCCGACTATCGTTATAAAACAAGTCTCCAGCCACTTCAGTTGTTGAGGCGAATGCTGAAACGCTGAAGCTTCAGAAATGTTTTGCGGACTACGAATCACTCCGACTGCCCGAGGGTGAGTGGAAAACAACTGAATTTTCTTTTTGGTGGCTAAATATATATTATAAGAATATGTTCTCTTACCCAAGATAGCAAATATAACCATGAAGAAGAGCAGCAGTAGGAGGATGTCAATAAAAGGTGGGAGTGACTGGAAGATCTGACGCAAATTCCTGTTCGGGTGAAAGACACCTTGTGAATGAAGATTGCATTAAATTGTTAAATCAGTGGCGACAGTTTATTCAGGGAGTTGGACAAGATCATGGTAAAAACACAACTAACTCGAACTTTGAGGTTGTACGAAAGGCTCCTCGTCCAATACAAAGAAACTCTTATCTTACACTTCTCAACTGAGGAAGCTGATCCTCCACAGCTGATTTCTATTATGTGATCATGACTTTAAGCTGTCAGTGTAAATCTCATTAAGCGTCACTGCGTACCTGCGCACAGCGCCACAGTATCTACAGTCCACCAGGAAAATTGGCCTGAGAGCTCGGGTCACTCTGACGTGAGACGTCTGCCTGATCAGAACCACTATGGCCTCCACGAACTGCAGCAGCAACACACACGTCTGTACAAAGAGAGAACACAACCTGAATAATACACAGTGGCGGAAGATGAATCTAGCATCAGAAAAAAGGATTGCATCATGCATGAGTTACCTTCACCATTGTCCTCTTGTGTCGTATGAAGGTGCCGAAACCTAACCAGCGAAGTTTCATACATAGCTCAAATGCCACCATAACCAACGCCAGCAGCTCCAGAGTGGCGTGGACCTGCAAAGGCGTCACATACGCTTTAACACAAACTGTGTGTATAAGCTTGTGTTTGCGCGCGCGTGTGTGTATACGTTCACTCACGTAGACGTCCAGGCGCAGCGAGGGCACCGCGGGAGCTTCACACAGAGACAGCATCATCAGCAGGAGGCCCGTCAGCAGCTCCATCATGTAGAACAGGTGGTTGTGGGCGAACAGGTACGCCGCCAGCGCCTTCGGGTTTCGAGGATGGGTGAAGAACTTATCATTGTTCTCTCCCTCCTGTGTGTGACATTTAAATGACACATGCACATCAGACTATGTAAGCCTTTTGATTATATTTAAAGGTGGAAAATTTGAAGGCAGCTCCAAAAACATAGGGGGCAGTATTTCACCAGAGTAACTGATAACTGCTGCTCTTTGCTGGCTTTACTTGGCTGTAGCTGGCTACCGTTAGCAAATTAGCTCATGGGTCAGGGTTAAGGTCAGGGTAAGAATGTGACTTGGACCGGGACCTCGGATCACAGGTGACAGATCTAAGCTCAACTGGATTTGGCAGCCTGACATGAGCGTGAACACAGCTGGAGCTGAAACTGAAGACACCCTCCAACGAACGACTGAGGTCAGATTAACAACAGGAGAATATATTAAACCAACGTATCTGACAAAATTGCTTCTTTAAATGTGCGGACAACCCTGAATGTTTGGCTGTTTTGACGATGAACATCTTGACACAGGACCTTTTTAAGTTAGCGGATGACTCTTGGTTATCAGCGGAGAACTTCCATATTTCTGCGTCACTACTTCCTTCCTTATTTTGAAGTTCCTTGTATCTGAACTTCACTTAGCTTGCCGCAGCCGTTCATGATCTAAATATAGCCCAATGAAAGTGCTCAATGTTTAATCATCCAGAAGTAATATAGTGCGGAGGGTGTCATAAAAAACCACTACGATCATGTGAACCTGCATGTGACTCATGAGCTGCAGTAGCCCTCCACACTCGCTCACTAATCCACTGCTCGTGAGTACCTGCAGGTAGATGGCTGCTTCTTGGTAGTTCATCTCCCAGCTCTGCCGTAAGGACACATTTTGGCCTCTGTGGTTCTGGGGCCCAGGCGTTGTGACCACAGCGTTGTTCACTATGTCATAATTGCCTCCTCCTCCGTCTGGAAGAAAAAAACGCTTCAGTGTCAGTGTATCGATACAGCTTACATTCACGTGGGAAAAGAACAGAAGTGGTCTACGCGCAGACACACAGAGCACATGAAGGTGTATGTGCCTACCGGTGCAGCCTAGTTCTAACGTTGAGGCGTACGAGGAGATCACTACCGGACTCTCGTGATGGGTCTGATCTTCACGGCAACCAGCTGCCTGCCCGCATAAGCACTCCATTGATCAGTCAGGATTTGTCTGTGAGCCTCAGCTTTCTGAGCGTATTAATGTTCCTGTGTGTGTATGTGTGTGTCATTCACAGTACGCTGGTCTTATTCCAGCATCTACACACATCTGGAGATACAGATGGCCAAACATTCCACTCAGGCCAGATGCAAACCCCAGAGACAAAGTCACAAGTGGAGTCAGAGTCCTCACAGTTCCAGAAATATCCAGACAAGGCTCGGGGAAACAAGGCTGACACTGTGAGACTGGAGACACAAACAATCATTCAATTGACGATGTTTATGTAGTTCAGTGCTTCTTGGACAACTGTTTGCTTCTGTAGGAAAAATGTTTCTCTTACAGTCACCTTGACAAGAGATACTGTGACCAGTGACAGTGAACTGTGCCTGCCTTAGCAGCCGAGTTTAAACTTCGAACCCAATGCTGCCAGTCGGTGAGAAAGTCCCGTGTCTGCACTGATGTCACATTGTCTATTACGCCTCCTTCCTGCCACAGACAGGATGCAGACAGGAGACAGATAAACCACAGGCTGACTTAATCCCGTGCAACCGGAGAACGCACGACTAACTTTGAAAAGACAGGGTAGACATCTAGATATATAATATCGCAGAGAACGCAGCATGTCATTGCAGACTTTTAAATAAGACTACTTTTCCTAAAACCTGCACTGTCTTCACAGTTACCTCAAAAGTACAACAGAGGCAGCTGAAATCCAGAGTATCTCTCAAGCAGGCTCTCTCGTAAATAAAAATCACGGTTTCTTTCTTGAGCAAACTCTTCCTCTAAGCGTCTTCCTGCAGCTGCCTATTTTAGAGGTCTATCTGGGTGCTCTTCCCACACACCGTACATCACATGTCTCTGCTTCAGGCACCACTCCTAGGAACAAAACAAAAAAAACCCGGTGAAGAGACCGTATGAGTCTGTGAAAGGCAGTCACAGACATTTCCTTTCCACCATGACTGCGGCAGATCGAGCTGAAGTGTGAAGATCAAATTCCAGTCCAGCGGCAGCCTGGCTGTTATCCTGACAGGAGTACACCGCGTGTCCGCCGTGTGCTATTCCAGCCCCTCATTTGTTTGAGAACAATAACATGTTTGAAGCTCCCAGTCAAAAACACGGCGAGGTCAGGCTCACAGCAACACAAACAGGCTCAGCAGTCATGACCATTTCTCCAAGGACAAACAACAAATAGTTTTGTGGGACATCTGAGGGGTCCTGACCACCAGCAATAAAAAACTGAACTCCACACGGCTGTCCCGGCATGTGATTTGTCACTGCGGTGACACTTTCTCCCGGTCCAATTTCAAACTCCCTCAATTTCCAGAAAGCTCCAACAAGCAGTCAGAAAGAACAGAAGGATCTGTCCTCCTTGTCCACCACTCCCAGATATCCTGAGAGAAAAAAAATAAAAAATCCTCTCCTCTTCCTGTTCACCTTCCGGAGCCAGAGAAAATGATCCAGTTAGCTCACACACACAGACACTTGCACACAGGCTGCAGACATTCACACACACACAACACACACATGCTGCCCATGAGCAGCAGGGAGGGGCTGAGGGGGAGCACGGGCTGCTGAGGCTGCAGTTTCTCCGATGGGTCATTTTGTAGCTTATATGTGAGGCATACAAAGGGCAGTGGGATTACTATGTTGAGTGGATGCATGGATACCTATACATACTGCACGCACACACACACACACATACACACACACTCTCTCACACACACGTGATCTCAGAGCCTGGTGGACAGCCTCCATCAAAGCGGTGTAGCCTGGACGTATGCAGCCGACTGTCAACAACATTCAATGGCTTCAAACTGCACATCTGGGTAAGAAGACGAGCTTCGACTTCGTTTTACAAAATGTACAGCCGCGATTACATTTATAACAGACACAAAAATACTAAATACTCTTCCGTCAACAACACCAGATGCGTTTAATGAGCTCCTCTCAACACACCTTCACGAGTCTATCCTCAACAAGTCTGTACTCAGTTGTCAGTTTGTTTGATGAACCACACTGGAGCTAAGTTTGTTGAAACTGTTTCCGAGAGATGTTGATTCAACTTCACGTGATTCTGGAGGCTCTAGTGGGGAAGCCGAATCTAATATTTCATCCCCCTCGTTTATATTGAGGGCAAACGAATAAATACGCACAGTACGGATGTTTTCAGCCGACACTGATGACCAAAATGCTCCAGTATCAGTAAAGCGCCACAAACTACAGCCTCCAAAATGACCGAAAAGTTGAACGGACACCGAAAACAGCTTTAATAAAAACTTCATGGAGGTTGGATTTATTGCGTGGGTTTTAGCGTTGCGTATCGGATAAAATGGCAAATGAGTGTATTTACACCTTCACTTAAAAATGTGTTTTTTTTTTTTCTTTGTTTCTACCGTTGAATGTTTGAGCTACACTGTGTAGAATGATGAGCTGGTTTCACATGCGTCTGTTAAAAGCTCCTTGAAAATCTGATTTTAAGAGGTGATATGTGACATCACAAACAGTTCTGGGGCCAATCTTGGTCTAACATTCATCATGTGATGAAGAAACTTGGCATGTCCAGTGTCAAAACCAAGAGGATGGACTTTACAGTAAAGTAGGAGACGTCTCCTGGCAGGTAGTTAAAGGTGCACCATGTAGAAGAAATGTTAATCAGAAGAGAAAGATCTTCATTGACTTATTTCTTTCTGTCTATACAAACTAAAGAAACAAACCCTCTTTGTTTCACTTTGTTTATATGTGGCGGACCCTGCCACCTTTCTAGCTTCAAACAGTGTTTATGGAAGAAATAGATATTTCTGAGTTTGTTTTATTACCTCAAACTGTGCTGTAAAAAAGGTTCATTATGTAGAATAAATGTTAATCAGAAGAGAAAGATCCTTACTGACTGATTTTGTTCTGCCTAAACAAACTAAGGAAACAAACTCTCTTTGTTTCACTTTGTTTGTATGTGGCGGACCCTGCCACCTCTCTAGCTTCAAACTTCGTTTTCTTCCAAGATCAGCTTGTACGGACGGGAACAAACATTTTTGAAGTATTATCACCTCATCAGTGTTTTAGATAACATCTTTCTGAGTCTCTGAATTTATTTTTTTCCAAAACTACACAGCGCACCTTTAAACTTTTGCAGTGACACACATTTGCACTTCATGCGTTCTAGGTTGTTTTGTCTTTTAACAAGATAAGGGAACATTTTTTTGGGAGGGAGGGGATCTTGTATTGTTTATCTGTGCAAGTCCGTGCATTCACAGCAGACATGTCTCCCCTGGGTCTGTGTGTGTGTGTGTGTGTGTGTGTGTGTGTGTGTTGTATGCACACGGTGGTGCAGTCATACCTCTCTGGACTTTGTGATTCTGCCTAAGACTGATGGAAA
>OMLP01030289.1:0-10374 GCA_900302685.1 Spondyliosoma cantharus
GATCTTGTGTAGCCTAACAATTATTGAAGCTTCCCTTTAAAGTGGTGGCCCATCAGTCATTACTAATAAAGCATGAAACTGCAGTCCTTTCTCTTCACATGCACTGTGAAACATTCTGTCCTCAGCAACTGGAAATTGTAAACAGCCGTAGCTGCTTCAAGCCTAAGAACTCGGTAATTACATAATTAAGACTGATTAGTGCAGCCTCTTAGTGCTGCGTGTGAGCTGACACAGACCACGGAGCTGTGTGTGGCTCCCTGAATGCATTCCCTTTGTTTTCACGGCCAATTAAGCCTGATGGTAATCTTCGCCCATTTCTTCTTGAAAGAAATACGGACTTTCCAGAGGCCTGTTCACTGTTTCCAGTAGATCCACTCTGCTGGCCAGGAAGAGACCGAGCCAGACAGTGATGAACTCCTCGGGAATAAATTTAAAAATACTTAAAAAATAAAGTATGGAGGGAAGCTACCAAATATCCAGATGTTGCCGGTCTGTGCAAATCTGACAGTAGATCAATGGGATGAGAAACTGCAAGCAAATGCAGATTGTTGTGTTGTTAATAATAATAATCTTTACTCAAGGCCTACGTACTGGCTTGTTCCACAGCTTCTTTTTATAGTCTGCAGACACAGCATGATTAAATCATGGGACTTCCATCACTTGATAACAGGTGGTCCATCACAGTTCCAAACTTAGTTCACATGATGTCAATCGTGCAGACTTATTGATTTAAACTTTATTATTTTACACCTGAAACTACCAGACAGGAACCATATTTTGTCCCTTCTGCTTCCCTGCTACCTGCAGGTTCAGTGATTGAGTCAAGGGCATTTTCTGCAATTGAAACATCCTACGAAACATTAAGTCTAGAAGGATACTTCTACTTACTTCTACTCCATCTACTCAGAATGAATCTGTATCGAAACTGTTGTTTGTACTCACCCTTTCTCTCCTCTGGGGTGGCAGGCCTGCGAGGCTCCTTCACTCTTCCGATTGGGGCGGGGGAGGAGGTACGGTGGTCTATCCTGGCAGGGGTCCTGGCTCTTTTAGGCCGAGCTTTAGGAGTCGACGGGCTTCCACGTGTGGATGGAGGCTTGGGGGAGGCAGCGGGGCTGGGTGAGGCGGTTCTCCCTTTCGGCGTGGCTGGGGATGACGGCCGTTGTCTCGATAAAGGACTGGGACTGAGAAAAAGGGAAAATATTTCTGATGCTGTAATGCATCTGGACCAAGATCGGGGCTGGAATGCTTGTTTAAAATGACACGCGTCCTGAAGAAACCCGACTTCTTCAAACAGGTTCACAGCAGACAAAGCACTCAAACGTTGCGTCAGCCCTACAGTGCATTATCAGAGTCCAGATTTACAGGCAATGCAACATTTAAAGGAGAAACATCCATTATGCTGAAGACAACGTTTTTTTTCTTTTATATCCTCTGGCACTGATGGCACTGACCGCTAACAGCCAAGCTCTTTATTGCCTTTTTGTTGAGTCAGAAGAACTTTCTTCTCCTATTCCATCCCTTCTGTCACTTATTTTAGGGGCCTGGGGATACAAGAGGAAGCGACCACTCGTCCTGGGATCTGTCTCGGCTCAAACAGAGCATGAAAGACGCGGCCATTATCATGCAGACGTAAACACGGTCGATCTGGCACAGCCGTTGACCAGAGACGAGCAGTGGGTCAGGGGGATGTAAGGTTATCCTTGTTTACGTTACAGTTTTAGTCTGACAATAAAAGTCATTGTTTATTATTGTAAAATGACAGGCCTATGGTGCTGGGACACTTCATACTATATGATGCTTTGTATAGTGAATTATTAACTGCTTCATTGAAAACAGAATTGCTAAATTAAGTATATTATTAGGAAATTGAGGGCAACTTGAGGAAGATGACTGCAGATTGTGGAGGTAAATGACCGGGCGCCAGCCTCAGTGGTAATGGTTCATAGGGTTTGTTACAGATGCTTTATTATGATAATTACGAGGTCCTGTAGATGAAATCAGGAACCAGGTTGGTGGTAAAGAAGGAAAAAAGGTGACAGCAACGTTTGTTGGCTTTTTTGCAATTTTTAAATTCTAAATAAAATCCAAATAAACTCACAGATTTCAAACTAAACTGAACTGAGAGTAAAAATTAAGAACAAATAAATAAGAAAGAAGAAGAAATAAACAATGCGTTACCTCGGGTCGGGTCTGTGTCTCATGCTGGGCAGAGACTGTCTCTTCTTGAGCACCTTCTCTTTAGTGAGGGCAATTCTCTCCTTCTCGTTCTCCCGCTCCTTGTCTTTCTTTTCCTTCTTGTTTTTGTCCATCTGTATGACAAAAAAAGGATGAAAAAAGGCACACATATGTCAGTCTTCTCACGTGCACTCCAAAGACGGCATTCTATTGTCATGAAAGCACAAAATATGACAAGGTTCGCTTCGTTGGTTGTTATACATAAAACACAGGAAGAGAGGAAGTCTGGACAGGGAACATGTTTTACTCTCTTGGCAACAGTTCAATCCAACAATAGCACTGTTAAACCTTCAGTCAGATTCCGGTGGATTGTAAACCCGAATGTAGAAAAAGAATCAGCTGTTATTAATTTCATGCCTTTTTAGCTACGCTTTTATTCTGGGGGACAGCTTACTTATCGCTCGCGATAAAGTCTTGTCCTGTTGTGTATATATAACATATACATAAATACATAACACCCAAAATGGAGAAGGAAGCAGCAGAACTACTACCACTATAAATACTATGAGTAGTCCAACTAATCTGTCATACACTAGTCGTACATAGCTTAAATATGCATCTGTCAGAGAGGACAGCCGCGGGGCAAAAAGCTAATTGGGCCGACTTACAGGTGTGGAGCTCCGTCTGTGCTGGCGCTGGGTGATGTCGGGCGTGCTGGACGTCACTCTCCAGCGGTCGGAGCAGCGGTGGTGGGGCTGGTGGGCACACAAGGTGAGGGGACTGGCTGAGGCTGAACGGGGGCAGAGAGGAGAGTCTGAGGAGAAAATACAAGTCTAATTAAATTCAGCAAAAAAAATAAATAAATCTATACGGCAGCGTAATTAACTGCGAGGAAGAAACTAATGTTAACCTATTGTTTTTGCCAACTTACGACCATCTTTGCCATTGTTGAGGACGCTGGCAGCACTGCGGCTCCTGGCGAGGAATGACAGCGTCGGCGTCATCAGCCGGTCGACTATACTGCTCTCCCATGGGCTCAGCGCAAGGCCACGGGCTGCAGGGAGGAGGAACAGATTGGTAAGACTAATGTTTCTCTGCCATCTCCAAATGATGAGGCTTCGACTGATGTCCTCAGCTGAACCAGAGCTTGTAGCATCAGAGCAACATGGGCCCATGTAAAATCAATCTTTGCGGAGACCTTCATTACCCAGACACAGACACTTAAAATTAAGTCTTAAATTTGACACCCACAGGAAATGAAAAGAAACAGTGATTGAGGTTATGGGTCACATGTAGTAATATGCCCACAAGCCATAAAGACCTGATCACAAAATACACAAAAAAAAACCCAATTAAACACCTCCGTGCCACCCGAACAGATTACAAGAGAAAGAAAATGAGCTCAGCAACTCAGCTCAGTGTCTACTATAACCTTGGGCTGTAGTAGTACCACCCAGGAGAGAGAGAGTTATTTGAAAAGCTTGTCTAGACAGTGAGTTGGTTATTTATAACCACAGCCTTGAGCATACAAGCAGAGAAGTAGAGGAATGTGGACTCATCCGTATTTATTCGGGGAAGACACCTTTCTTTTTTCGTGTGCAGTTGTGTTGAGATTGAGGAGGAGAGCGACATGAGGGACAGAGAAGTTACCTATCTGTTTTTTGTTCCAGCGTCACAGAGGAGCAGTACCTGCTCCGGGGGGGGAGTTTTTCAGAATACATTATCTCCTGAAAAATTGCTGACTCACTCTGTGACTAACTTTACTTTGAGAAGTTTCTCCTTCTCTGCAGGAGTACACCGTGACCTGGTTTAATTTCTAAAAGGCGCTCATCCGAAGCATGTAGGACGTTTGATTCAAAGGAGTATTTGTCAATTACGAACAACAACCACCTCCATATAAATCAATCAATAAAGCATTCAATCAACATAAAAGACATCCCATATCCAGTGTGTTATGATGAAAATGAGAACAAAAAGGATCGATTGGACTGTGCAAACACATGACATGACCACCACACAATGAACCAACCAAAGGATATATATATATATAAAAGACGGCAAAACGAAATATGAACACTGGACATTACCCACATTAAAACACGAGCATGCAGAGCATGTCAAACAAAAACCCGACCCAACTTCTGAGGAGAAAAATTAACGAAAAAACAGAACTCAGTGGTTTTGGAAGATGGAAATGGGTCAGCTGTCAACCATCAAGCACAAGAGAGGGACTGAAATCAGAGAGAGGAACTGGAAAAAAAAAAAATAGAAGACAATGACGGACGGGTTTCAGAGACGGTGGCAGAGTGATGGACAGTTACACAGGAGGGGGGGAGGGGCATTCCAGATGTTGCCTTACTTCTGCTGGGGGAGTTCCAGAGCGTGGCGGAGGACTTGGACAGTCGCTTGTTTATAACAGTGTCCACGTGTTTGGGCAGGTTGACCGTTGACACAGAGCATCTGCCTAAGAAGCCAAGAGAGCGCCACACAGATGTTCACACAGGTCACATGGTTGAGAGGAAAGAATGGGAACTTCTGTGGCGTAATGCGCTGCGCTCGAATGATGCCTCCACAAACATACACCCACACACTGTGAAGTAACCGATCGGTAATGTTAGCAGCCGCCATTAAAGCGGATTCCTGTGCACTGAACGCGTCTATAATAATATCCACTCGGTTACGGCTCATGCACGCACACAGCGCACCGTATGTTCACTTCAGCCCGCCTTTAGGTGTGTAGGCGGGCATCCATGGCACAAAACATGTGTCAGTAATGATGTTTAATTTTTTCTGAATTCCATAAATGTTATAGTTTTTAAAGGGTCAGTTCACCCAAAGCATTGCAGATAGTTTTATTTGCCCAGGTTTTAAATTTCGTGATTTTCAACGATGTCTAATATCGGCCTGAGCCTATTTCATATATTATTACGGATTAACCAGAAAATCGATTGTCAAGGCAGTCGATTATCAATACAATGAAAAACGGCTTTTGAAAATGTTTATTGGAGACAATTCTTTTAGTGTTGTTGTTAATCTGGATAATCCAAACAATGTACTGTTAACAGTTTTCACTTGTATTATTTCTTTACAAGAGAAGCAGTGAAAACTGCTGGCAGTGACGTGAGTGGATTATTCAGCATAACCTGGGGCATCTTTAGTTGCTTATGAATATTTTAAAAAGGCCATTTGTAATGCTGTGAGCACGACAAACTCAATTCTATTCTACCAAGGTAAGTGAAAAGATATGTTGACTCTTTGAGGGGATCTGGTTGAAATGACCCTTTAAAATTCTTTTCTCAAAACTCCAGATGAAAGTCTGAAGGTTTGTGCCGATTTCACAACGATACCAATTCCCAAAAAATCTTGTCAACCACACTCATGAAGAACCTTGAACGCTACCAACGCAAACGATGACCCAGGCGAAACACCTCAAAACAACCATAACAAGCAAACCAGTGATGGAACGAGGCTGCGGGGAAACATCGCCTCATTTCAAAGTTGACGACGTGAACTGGCTTCAGAAAAGGGCAAAACTTGTGCAATCCATGTGCAAAACTTACATCCATCCCAAGTCTATTTGATTGCAGCGTATTAAAAAGGAACATAAACACTCTGCTTTACCCAGATGTCGTCAGGCATGATTCACAGAACATTAGTGTAATGGAGGCACAGTATTAAAGCAGGCCTTGTCTATTAAAGCCGTGAATGAGGCAGTTGGCTCTTTTGACAGAGGCCAAGACTCTGGAGCATTTCCTAAATAACATTCTGAACTCGGCGTCATTCCACTGCAGTCAGTTCACGCTTGTTTACTTCCACCATCTGACAGGCGGCAGGCTGGCGAGGGAGGAAGGAAGCGAGAGATTGATTAGAGAGTCAATAATTCCCCTGGCATATGGCAGAGGCGATTACATGACATGAGATAAAAGTCGAGTCTCTTTAGATTTAAAGCTTCAAGCCTGGTAGATGGCACACAGGGACAGGAGCAGCATTGTTAAAACGTCATTTCTACAGTATCATCCAGCCTCCGCAGTCGATGCAGACTGATCTCAGCTGCCGTAGGACTGTCGGGACATTTATAAATTCAAAATAGGCATAATAAAGTTTGCTGCTAAGTCTATAAATCCCTGCCTGCTGCAATGAAGCAGCAGAATACATTTGCACTTGTGCGATCGATATGGGCTGGTCATGATCAGGGCGAGGTAATGTTTGAAAGGCAAACAGCCTGCGAGGACAGAGCTGCAGTAACTTACACATCGGGGGAAAAGGTGAGTTAAGGTGGAGGAAGCGTGACAGAAGATTAAAATATGACAAAACAAAACCTCCCCTGCTGCCCAAATATGTCATGGCAGCGTTCCTGGCGGTGCACCTGCCCACATCTTATGCCAAAGCCAGGACTGAGCATAAAACACTGTTCGCATGACTGAGCCAACTGGAAGTGAGATGTAGATAACAGAGGTATTTTTCACCTGATGGAGTGAATAATGCACCAACTTCAGGCTGCAACGCCTCAGATCTATATCGAGGAGGCTGCTCCTCCACTATTAATAATGATAAAATAGTACTTGGTTGGAATAAAACATCACTAAAAAAAAAAAAAAAATGGCAGAGTGAGTTTTGTCCTCTTGCCTTTTGTCCTGCTTGTTTGTTGAGACACAAGCCACCACTGCAGTACCTACACTGTTCAGTTCAACAAAAAATCAAATGCATTAATCTCGCAAAAAGGCCAAACATTTCCTGATTCCAGCTTCTCAAGAAAAAAAGATTTTAGACTTTTCTCAGTTTTCTGTCGTTGTGAGTTAACAGCTTTGGATAAAACAAGCAATTTGAAGACAATCACATTGGGGAAATAGATATTATTCACTATTTTCTAGCATCGAACAGACAAAAAGATTCATTGAGAAAAAAGAGATTAATTCATAATAAAAATAATAATAAATCCATCTGTTTCAAATCTGTAACAGCACAGTTGATGACGTCTGAGGTCTCCTCTGCAAGGGTGTCAGAGTAACGTACTAATGATCTTCAGTGAAAGGAAGCTGCACGATGGCCGACCGATGCTGAAATCATTGCTCTCTAATGGAATTAGCGGTAAAAGGTTAATGGCACTGAAACCCAAAGCCAATAATGACGAATAAGAACCTCAAAAGACAGAATCTGTGATCGATAAAAGCATCGATAAACTTGCATCAACTGCCTCATCCAAGCGATATAGATCTGATCACAAGCGAGTCCTATCCAGACTGGATCCGTGTGCTCACCTTCTTTTTGGCTGGAGTTCTGGCTCAGCGCGCCGGCCCAGGACCACCTTTGCTGGCGGATTTCAGCCCACGTCTTCTTGGTTGATCTGTGGATGGCAGCCTCATAGCGTTCCTGAAGAGAGAAACAGAATAGAACAGATAGTGGTTATCTATATGCATCAAAAGTAAACATGCAGAACTGCTGGCACAGTGTGTCCGGCATTTAAAAAAGCCCAAGAGTTCAAGCCCCATGCCGAGCTGAATCCTCTCGTCTGCAACTGACCCTGTTCTGTTGCCATTCCGGTGAGGGAGGGCGTTAACATTTCACCTCTGGATATCGGTGCAAAAGTAGAACACCATCACATACATAATAGATTGTTCCCAACATAGACTGTGTTGTTGCCCGAACGTACTTTATTCTTCTCCAGTTTCTGTTTCTGCCTCTCCTCCAGGGCGGATCGTCGCTTTTCCGCCTTGATGCGCTGTTCCTCGAGCTTCCTGCGGCGGCCCTCCAGCTGCTGCTCCCTCAGCTGCCGCGCCTTCTCCTCCTTCTCCAGCCACTGGGTCTTTTTAGCAGCTAAGATAGGACAGAAAAAACGCGTTGAAGAGGGTGAGGTTTTACCTAAAGAGCACTGGACAAAGGAGGCCGCTTTCTCTTCCCTGTCCTTTCAGAATACTGTAGGTACGGTATGCATGACTTTTTATCAATTTGGGCTTAAAAGCGTTATGTGATGTCTGTTGAGACACATCTTTTGATAGGTTGGGATATTTTAGAAAAAAAAAAATCCTGTTTGAAGCTCGAAGGAAATATCCCCAAAAAGTCAAGCCTCTGATGTTAAAAGCCACCTTTGAAATAAATATGTTGCCCTTCCACTTCAGTCGTGTTTTGTGTTTGGAAAAATAAATTCAATTACTTGACTTTTCCACAGAATCCTGCATAATGCCGGGTTATACAGCTACAGAGCTTCTGAAGTGACACTTTTACACCACGCTAATCGCATCAAGCCTCCGCGTCAGCTTCAATAAACCAAACGCTTTGATATGTAAATCGTCTCCTTGTCCCTGAGCCATTTAAAGGGGGCGTAAAGAAGCCTTATGCAGCCGCCTCTCCGTGCACACAACTCGCCATACTTCTTTTAAACTGCAAAGTAAAAACCTCCATGAAGAATCGTCCTAGGCTTAGTTTTTCAAGAGCACTTGACGCAACAAAAGCAACTGGCTGTGGATTTCAGATTACGGTGACGGATCACTGCGGAGACGTTGGAGGCTAGAGGGGTTAAAACTTATTGGGGAGGCACGCAGTTCTGCTTTTATCCGAAAAGGGAAAGGAAAGCTGAGTAACACCGAGGTGCTGCGCGGAAGCACCTTGAGGCAAAGGAAAATATCTGCTGCAGTGCGTATCTCAGCTCCTTGCAGCTCGATGGCCTCGATTTGAGACATCTTTACAAATACGTAGTAGAGTGGAAACTGCTCCATAATTCACTCGTTGTGCCGCAATGAGAACCGGGGAGGGAGGAAACTGCTTCAACCGCCCTCAAATGCAATGTTTAGGGCTTGCTGGGATAGATTACAGTTTCCCACATCCATAACGTTGCCTCTCTCCTCCATGGGAAACCTTTAAGGTCACAAACTTAATGCGGAAAGACTGCACCCACTTTTTTCAAAATAAATCAAGTCTGACTGAATATTGGAAGCATTTTGGTAGTTTTCCAGACTTAGAGGTGCTGGTCGCAGGAGGGGAAAATGACCTGAAACTGGCTGGATGATTGATGGTGACACCAAACTGTGATGAGAGTCTGAATTATTTCAGCTCACGAGCATCGGAGTCACCTTCACCATCAGTCATTTGTGCGTCCATACCAGGAGTTCTGATAAATAGACGTCCAGTTCTGAATATCTTAAGATGACATTGCTTTAAAATGCGTTCCTCAGCTCTCTCCTGACAGTGATCAGCGCTGACAAGTAGCTTCGGGACCTACTACAGTAAGACCATTAAATAATCATGAACAGCGTGCAGCTCCAGCTCTGGCACATGAAGTATTCACACCGTCCCCACCAAAGATAGATAAGACAAGAGAAAAGATTCTGTGCGGTCGCTGCCGATTTCCAGACGCAAATCTTTCAAAGCTTCATCACTTAAACGTGACAAGAAAACAATACGATACGAGCTAGGATGTGTTGGGATTTTTTTCTAACGGTGCCCCTTATACTACCAGCCTAGAGGTTCTACTGGTGATGGTTGATAAGATCTCTTTTAAGCTGGTCTTGTAAACACAAGCATTGGCGGGATCTTATCTTTTATCCAGGTCTGACTGAGAGTATTAAATCAGACCCCGTACCATCTGGCACGCACCCGGTGATCGCCCAATTAGACTGATCCACGCTCCAAAGTGTGTCAAAGTCATCTTACTGCTGTCGAACACGCACTGGGATTAGACGATGGGGCACGACTGAAAGTACGAGTGTGACAGTTTAAAGAAATCAGTGTCGTGTGAGGATATATGGCATGATTATGAATTCATTCTGTATTCTATGTCCAAACAAAGTTTTGAGAAAAAAAGGAAACTGGTTCCAAGATGGCATTTCAACGCTATTTTACCAATTTCTCTGCAACTATGATGGAATAAAAACAAACACCGACTATTCGACTACTCTAAATTTTCTGTCTAGTACCAAGCTGACAAAACCCTGCAAGGTGACAAAAGCTGAAAGGAAAAAAATGTCTCCAATACATAACGATGCAGCTCTATATCGACCCAAGCGAAAACTACTTTACATATTCTTCTTTTTCGGAACATTCTGCACTGTGTGATTTCGTGTCTGGCAATATAAAAGTTGTCTGGATGTGAATTCACAGCCACGAGAAAACTGGCTGCAAGCTTCTCTTAAAACCTCCAATTCCTCCAGTAAGATGGTAATCATAGTAGTTTTGTGGCATGTGGTTCAAACATGTTGTCTTTTT
>OMLP01030294.1:6286-16904 GCA_900302685.1 Spondyliosoma cantharus
AAAAAAAAATCCTCCCTGAAATTCAAACTAATTCAACCAATTTCTAAAAGGTCTTCAGGATTTTTTTGTGACCATAGAAAAGCCTAAAAAAGTGAATCCGGCGCGCTCTAACCTTGTGGAGCCCAGGCTTTATTCCTAATGACGCTACAAAAGCCGGTGTTTCAGACATGACTTTTTAAATTACCTTCACCCGCCCAGCAAGGAGACCTGAGTGGAAGTTTTCTATGGGACTGGTTTTCAAGTTGAATGAAAAAGATCCATCAGCATTGTTCTCCTCCTCAAGTCACCTTCAATTCAGCTGCTGCCTGCCAGGCTCCAAGGTCGGGCGCCTCTTTGAAGGATGAGGCGAACCAAAGGGAAGCTGAAAGTCATGACTTAACATTCAGGACGAGCGTCTGCTGATATCAAAGAGGAAGCTGTGCTGACAGCTTCGAGGGAACGGAGTCGACTGAGCTGTCATCATGTGTTCTCCTGCTCTACAGTATCTCAGAGATTGGGCGGGGGGGGAGCATTTGCATGAGGCTCATTCTCCACAGATAATGAGAAGGATCATCGAATGAAGAGCAGCAGACACAGAAATTTGAGAGGAAGAATGAAGTGAAAGCGTTCCACTGGGGATGACCGATGCTGCCTCTCAGCAGGCTGAGGACTCAGGGGCACCTTTTTAATGTGCAGCGCCTGGAAAACACGATTTCTATGGTACAAGGACTGTGGACTGTGTGTGTGATGAGAGCCATGGACGCAGGCAGAGAAAACTTCACAGGGGACTTCATTATAAATGATTATCTAACCTGATATTGATCGGACGTATGTCTCCTGAGAGAGGATGAACTGAAGCCACGCTTCCATCAAACACTTTCGGTTTAGTACCCTTGAGACCCATACCTAAACGCTAGATCTGTTTTGCTTTTCCACTGCAGACACTACTCTTTATTGTTAGTGTGGGGGCTTCAAGGCCAAGCCACTTCACTTTTTAAAGGAGTTGGGAAACAACAGACGAGACTTTTCTTGGTACTGAGAAGCTGCAGCACCTTTAAACTAACCTTTAAACTGCTATGCTTGCATTGGGGGTGTCACAATTTTGCTTCTAAATCAAAAATCATTCCATGTGAACTTTCAGTTTTAATGATCAAAATAGGGATCGGCAAAAAAAAAAAAAAACCTTCAAAGATGACACAGCCAGCTGAGCTGTAACTGGCAGCTGCACTTCCAGACACGTCCTGTGTTCACCTAGAGGAACCACTGACTCGTAATGGAAGAAACTCTGACAGCATCACAGATATTGGATTTTTATTATTTATCAGACATCCTTTATTGATTTCTTTTGGAAGAGGGTTTAGTCGGGACTGAAGAAACCGAGCTTCCTAACAATCAGAATTTCTCTCCTTTGTGTATCGTTGAAGGGTGTTGTTTCTTTTTGTGTGAGACTGGAATCTTTGTTTTGGTGAGTATTATTTGAACCCGCCTAGACCTAACCCGCACGAAGTCCCCTGGATGAGGTCAACATGTTGCTGGAAAATATCTCTATCTTTTAAAGGATTTGAAAATGGAATTGTTCCCCTGACAGTTGTCAGGGCATAAAAAACAAATGACCTGCTGATCCTTACAAATCCAGGCGTGAGTCTAACAATGGCGGAGCTGTCTGTGCTGAAAAACATGATCTAATTGAAAATCAGAACAAGTCTTAAATCTCTTTTATCCTCTACTTAAAAAGAAGCTTTGGCAGCGGGTAAAAAGACAAAAAGACAGAAAATCGGAGTGTGGAAAATCCTACATCAGAGCACAGATGATGAGATGACTCTAGCTGCTCTGATTCTCTCTGACCAATCAGTGGTCAGCAGTGTTCTTAACTTCACCCCGGTATCGGCCCAATTCGCTAAGAACCTTGACAGAGGTGTAATGAAGAAACGGAATGGCACGAGGTACTGTAGTTCTATCAGTACCACAACTTCAGCCAAAGAAAATACACTATGAAAAAAAAACAAAAAACAATATAATTTGAACGTGTAACCAGCTGAACTGAAGCGGCCTGCTTAGGGAAAATGCGGCTGACGTAGACAAAGGCGCGACCGAGAGCCGATTACCGTCTTCCGCTGCACAGCTGCACAAACAGCTGGCTGCACCCATTGGTGTTAGTGGTGGAGTTTTTGAGTGTGTACTGGTGCGATGCCAGTCAGCTGCTCACCGTAGCCGTGGGACCTCTTCATGTGGTGTTTCATGTTGCTCTTCTGGGTGAACCTGATGCTGCACACCTCGCACTTGAAGGGCTTCTTTCCAGTGTGTTTGACCATGTGGACCTGCAGAGCACTCTTCTGGTTGAAGGCCTTGTCGCACTGACCGCACTTGAAGGGACGCTCGCCTGCACGAAGACACGGACCACAGAGATAACAGATAACAGGGAAATAATTAAATCAGACTTAAAGCTGTACATTTTATCAACCCCCAAAATCTCATCTGTGGTTCAACAAATATACACATCCTGCTGTTATTTATTCCAATATGCAAACACAAGTATCTTATTGGCCATTCATGGTGCTTTTGAGAAAGTATTCTTTTGTCATTTTGCCAACCAGCTTCTGCTGTTTCAGCCTCATGGTAGACATTCTTTTCACTAATATGTACGCTAGACAAGACCCTGCATACTTTGTGTGTGCCTGGATAATTACAAAGTATATCCACTAAGCAGCAGCCTTAGAGCAGTCTCTGGTGTCTTGAGAACTTCCAGTTTGCACAATATAAACGTAACTAAACCAGGGCAGCAACTCATGATGATTTTCTTTGTTGATTATTATTTTCTAGACAAATCAAGCAGTTGCTTCGTCTGTAAAATGTCAGAAAATTGTGAAAAATATCGACCAGTGATCCCAAAGAACAAGATGTACAAAATATCCACAACCCGACGATATTTACTGTCATAGAGAATTAAAGAAAGATATTCAGATTTCACATAATAATTATAACTCCCAAAAATAACTCAAATTGTTAAGCAGTAGTAGTGGGGGTTACATTATTATTCATGAAATCATGACAGATAAAGCAGCAGCTCTGTTATTTTCTCTTCAAGTAGGGCTGCAATTAATTATTTTTCATTACGGATTAATCTGCTGATTATATTCTTGATTCAATGATTGTTTCATCTAGAAAAATAGCTTCTTCTCCAAACGTTTGTTTTGCTTGCCAAAAAAAGAAAGGATATTCAATAAACCTACAAAGGAAAATAAGAAAATCTAAACATTTTTGAAACTGGAACCAGTGAATTTCTGTCTTTCTTTTGTATAAAAAATAATTTGTCACACACAAATATTTGGTTCATTGACTTATAAATAAATTGACATAACAGTTATTGTTGGTTAACAATCTGCTGCTGGCCTTACTTTCCCTCAGGAAATTGACTGACCCAGTTCTTGACACACATGGACTGGTGATCAGTAATAATGATCACATATTGATAGAATCATTTATAAATAATTCATTCCTTCAAACCATAATATGTTGATACTTTTATACAGTCAAATGACAAAGCAGGGACACAAGGAATCTTTTGCTACACAACAAAAGTCACTTTTCCTGCCTGGGAGCTGTCATTCTGTGCAAACACCTGAAAATATAGATCCAGACGTGGGTGAACAAGCATCAGGTAAAACCTCGGGACAGACGGGATGGAAGGTTTTTTTTCCTTGTAACAATTTTCAATCTTGCTCACACACACACACACACACACACACAGACAAAAATACAACTAATAACTCGCGGTGGTGAGATGAATGAGAATGGAAAGGCCCAATCAAAATCTCCCTTAACAGTATTAAAATGAGTCTATTTAAATGGTAATAGGCCAACAGAGCTGTTTCATTATGTACATTTTGGGCTGATTATCATGTCTCTGCGATTAGGCTTTCACAGAATTAGCTTCTTATTCGCCGTGTCTGTTTGAATGGATTCATTTGTATATCTAACAGGGGAAGCTGCTTGATGTCACCTGTAGAATTAATCAGCACTGAAGCTTCATAGAAACTAGCTCTCACCATTTTATCCTTGCCATGTTATTGTAGTTATTCACTGCGGAATCTCTGACACACAGGTTGTCATGTTGAATGTTATTCTATAATGTTACTTGTCATGAAAGTGCTGATGTCGCCAGTCACATTTCAGCCGATCACATGCGGCAGCCACGACCTGCTTACGAATCGCAGCGAGTTTGCTAATTCTGAGTCAGTTCACGAGTTCACAACGTTGCCAACGAAAAACTCTGCTAATGAATTGAGATTTACTACGTTTTTTAAAAAAAATGTCACAAATCATTTAGAATTTAATAACAATTTATTCCTATGGCTACTTAATCAAGTGCTTAAATTGCTTATAATGAAACACTCTGAAGACCCACAGCTGTCTGAGACGATTTTTAATTAGAATCACACTGCACTGTGAAAGCTCGCTCCATAATCCTCTTACCTGTGTGTGTTCGGTTGTGTCTCTCCAGCTGGCTGCGCTTGGCGAAGGCCTTCACGCAGGAGGAGCAGTTGAACACTCTGGGTTTCTGGGAGCTGGGTGACGGACCCGGCTGGTGCACTCGCTCATGTTCCTGCAGACGGGGTCAGAATGTAGAATTTGTTTACAGTCTGGCGCACGCAGTTCCTCTACTTGGTCACACTGACAATGACTCCTACGGAACCTTTCCTGTGTCTCCTTTCTTGTATAATGTTCATTATATGTTCTATTGCTTGGGTTTAGATCCCTTTGAATCTGATATTAAACAATCTATATATTTATTCATTATTATTTTATTCGTTATTTTTGATGGCTGACTTTTTTTGTACTAAAATTATATTTTTAGTTTAGAGGCCAAATACTATATATGGACAATGGAAAATCAAGCCATTAATTGACCCACTATAATCTTTTATAAGCTCTGAGTGGTTACTTGACACTTAACTGTATTATCAGTTTAGCTGCAGTAAACTGTGCTGGTACATTTTAAGTGACCAGATAATTGTGAAAGTGATTCAAAGCTAGACATGATGTAATTCATCGCAGTGGACCGATTCTGAAAATCCCCAATTTTTCCCCCTCGTGTTGGCTGTCTGGCTGCAATTTAAATGTCAAAATCATCACCCACAGGCCAACAAAGTGAAAAATAACAGCGCTACCAATCTCATTTTATCTTCCTCACCACTGGGCCTTTTTAAAACTCTAAAATGGATAAAGCTGCGTCACTCTCACCGTGACACCAACCAAATCTCAGTCTTGTTACTCTCATGAAAGACGAAGTGAAAGCCTGTGGCACAATAGCCCTCGCTTAGAAATATGACATTGTGGGTGAAGAGCTTGTGCATGAAGACATATCCTCCCTCCTCCTCCTCCCCGTCGTCTCTTCTCCTGATTTGAGAGCTCTGGTATTTACATGCTCGAGTGTGTCAACTACATGAAGAGGATCGTCAAGAAAGAGAGGCACATGTGCTCCTCTCTCTAAGACGGCTGTGAAACACCTCTCCGTTTTAAGTGTTTTGTTGTTGAGAGTGACTGTTTGTAAGAGTGTGTGTGAAATGCCTCTCGATGATTGAGCCTTAATTTTGCTTCAAATAGTGCGACGCACTTTGTTAATGTTATCTCTTTCCTAGAGATTGAACTCCTATCTCTGACTCTTTGAAACTACCATTTTACAGCTTGAAGTAGAGGCACTGATGACTAAAATGAGATTTGTGTGAGTGAGAGTCGATTTATTATTTTCGTAAAACGTGGAGAGTTTTATTCGATCGTATCTAAAGCAAAAATCTGCATTGGATACGTGAAGAGGAAGCAGCGGCTGGATGAATCTCAGAATTTAACATCTAAACCACTATTAGCTCAAATTTAAACCCGTTAATCGTCTCAGTCTACGTTTTTTTACCTTCAGGTGCGTCGCTCTCTTAAAGGCCTTGTTGCAGAGGCTGCAGACGTGACAGCGGTCCTTGCCGTGAGCTTGTCTGCAGTGGCGGCGCAGCGTGTTGGCGTTCTGGAACACCTGATTGCAGTAGTAACACTGGTTCCGGTTATCGGCCTCCGTCTGGCCATCCTTCCCACCTTTAAGGCCGTCGTCATTAATCTGGATCACACACGGGGTAGATTAGTGAGTAACATATTATCGTTACTCACAAAAGCTCAAGCCTACACAAGCATTGGGAAAGAAATGTGATATTTTTCCATTTTACACAACAGGCTGCTAAATAAATGACTGTAGCTGAATGAGGCAGGTCATGTCTGGAAGTCTAACATCTATTTATGAGATTGATGGTGTTTTTTAAGATCTCCCAGGCAGCCTCTGATTTCTCTTCATGTCGTAAATATCAACTGGTAGACATTTATTTGTTAAGACGGGTAATCCATCACAGTGGACTGAGAATGTGCTCAATTCACCAATGCAAAACCAACTTCAACTTTTGTTTGAAAGTTCCGCCTCTAGATATCATGCTGCACAGACAATGACGAACACACTCACATTGTATCCATTGTCAGACGCTCCGTTGGTGGACTGGGAGTGATGGCTGACCAGAATGACCTGCTGGCCTGAGCTCCCCGACTGTCCTGATAGACCAGAGTCATTCAGCACTGCAGGGAATGTCTGACCCTGAACAGCAAAAGATACTCTGGTCAGGCGGCTGACAAACTACACGATGTCAAGTTTGATTCATCACACGCGCTTCGTGGCATGTTGTAGAGTTGGAGAGTCTTGGGGAATGCATTTGAAGTAGAGACAGGTCTTAAATCAGTCGTGACACCAACATATGGCCTCTGAAGCAGGCGAGTAAATGCGTTTTTTTCTTACCTGTGTATTGAGGTTTAGAGTGACACCATCCAGCATGCCCTGAGCATCTGCCAGTGTCAGTGTAACGCTGCTGTCACTGGCCACGCCTCCTGGGGACATCACTAGGCTCTGGGACACAGCAGTGTGTGACAGGGTGGTGCTGGGCGGCAGGCTTGAGACTGACAGGTGAGAGATAGAGCGCAAGGTTACACCGCAAGGTTAGAGTGATACAGTGAGTTTACAACACTCAACTCCTCAACTGATTTATGATACCATTGTCAACAAGAAACAGATCATTCAACAGATCACTATGTTGTTGGCCACAACTGACTGAATAACAGACACGAGGACTGATTGTTAGTGGAAATGGTCTCGCACACCGTCAAGACCATTGAAACTTCTTTGTTGCTGTTGTCAAGTCCCAATTTGATGTGATCAGCATGTATTCTTTAATAGCCATTCACAGATACTGTAATTACCCCTTTAAATATTACTTTTAATTTGCAGTAGAAATTCAAACAGCCTACCTACCCACCAGGGATTCACAGGAAACAGTTTGACATGAAATGCAGCGCTACTGTTATTGAGTTACTGTAATTTAATCGCATTGATGGCTGCTTTGTGTTGTGTTTCCATAGAAAGCAAAGCAAAGTCCTTCACGTGTCAAGATCACATACAAAGTCAATGCAAAACATTTGAATAGACTCTCAAGGTGACAAGTGATGAAAGTTTAGTACTTATTAATTCAACTGCCAATAGTTAATGATTTGTTTTAATTAAGAATAAGAACAAAAAGAATTGCAATTCAATGTTTCAATAATACTGTTTTCTTTCTTGCATTTAGACCATTATGTGACACTAAAAACCACCATTTCAAGGCTTTTACTAATGAAATACAATGAAATTAATGAAATCCTTCTCAGAATGATGGATAGTTTAATTACAAAAGTTAGTTCTTAATTTGTTGAATAAAATATTTCAATGCTGTCCTGAATCAGTTTCTATCATGGTTACAGGCTTTGAGGTTTCACTTTAGTGTCTAGTGCAGTGCCTGCATTTGTTAAGGTGACAGAAGAAGCCGGCTACCAAAGCTCTTTGCTCGCTAACTAAAAATAATAATGACATTTTTATCAGTTTTGGTCAGGGAGGAACGTCGATTATATGAGCGCTGAGTAACACACAATATTTGATTCTCATAAATAGGCCTATATGGGCCTTGCACTGTTCAGCCGCACACAGGCTGAGCCATATTTACATACAGATTGATGGGATTGCTTCTGTCTAATCAATATAAGCAGGGATGCTCTCAGTGAAGCAGTGGGAATGTTTTCCACTTGAGTTGAGCGAGGAAGGTAATGAAGAGAGAGATGAGACAGGGAATTTGATTAAACGTCTCGGTGAAGAGTGAGCCAGTCAACAGAACAATCAGGAAGCCGCCCCCCTTTTGACTAAACAAATCATATTTGCTCACTTCACAGCACACAAGCCCTTTACTTTCTAATCGCAATTGGTCCACACAATTATTAATTAACAATTCACTCAAGAGTTTTTGTACTCAAACCTACATGCTCTTGATAGACATATCTACACTATATGTACATTTCAATTCATCAAATAGAAACTTTCTGACACCAAAAGATCAAAGAAAAAGAGGAAAAATAAGATGGATGAAAACAGAGATCCCAGGTCAGCCTTAAACCAAGAACATGAAGGTTGTAGCCTTCTAGGTCGACAAGAGATCACTGAATCTCTTTCATGAGATGATGCTCCTGAGCTAAAAAGTATATTCCAAGTGTGCCTGGCCTCATTTTGCACATGCTGCCCACTTCTTGGTACACTTTAAACCACTATATACAGTCATATATTTACCATTCCAAGGGCAGTTGTGAAGAATACATGATATAGATGGTTTAGATATGCTCTGACCTTAACTGCAACTGTTAATATGTGGGGGAACTAGCTTCCTGCTTACAGTATAGTAACAGCCGAAGCTAGCAGTTGTTCCAAAGTAATGAACCCCAAGCGCCTTTTTCCATGGGATCTGTACCCTCTCAGTATTCATTTTTATGTATGTATGTGACCAGCACATATTTTAAGACTGCAAGACTGGTTCTCATATAAAAAAGTCAGAAGAAAGCACGAAACAGAGATTTTAAACAACTCACAGATTTTGCATCAGTTTTAGCTTAATTGCTAATACTAGCTAATGTCAGCTAAATCGATAAAACCTGCTAGATACAGCCTTTTCATTTGACAAACTCGATGGTCACTGGCGAATAAGAAGCCTGCCCTCCCTTTTTGAAAAAAAAAAACAACAAAAAACTTTACTTTGAAATAGAAGACACATTTCAAGTGGTAAATCTGCCCCCATTGAAAGCAGCTTGGATGGAAAGCTTGACATGTGAAGCAACTGTCAGTAAGCAGGATGGAGTATGCTGAATAGTCCTATTGGAGTGTCTCCACTTAGTCTCACATAGCCAGACCTGACCAGATCAGAGTTGTGCCAGTGCTGGAGAAAAGCGCTTGTTTGAATTTCTTTAAACCAATCAAAATCTTCGTTGTCAGTGCAAAGGTCAGGATGCAGTGTGGAGAGCCCTGGCATTTTACTGGCTAAATCCCTGCAAAAGAAAGTATAATAACTAGCTAGCTAGTTTACGCTTTTACCGTTAGCAGCTAGCTTCGGGTTAGGGTGACTTGCCATTTCAGCATTTAGGTTGCAAGCTTGAGAGCTATTTCAGCTCCACAAACACACACTGCGTTGACTCCATAGTAGGGGGCAGACACTTTGGTGTGCCATTTCATGAAAAGGGCATTGGTTGAAAGACTGTTTAAACCTCTCCATCAATGTTTTATGCAGGGATCTGTCACTGCTCCTGTAGTGGCATTCATGCTTCCTCTTGCGCTGGCTAAGCATGTGAGTGACCTACATACACTTGTTCACCTGCCATGGATCCTTTTGTATTTGAGGTGGCTACAATTTACTGCCATTTTGGTATCTACTCCTCACCTTTCACCTGGCACATCTGATGGAAAAGCAAGGCTTTGTGTTCCTGGTGTGGATGTACTGTTTGTTGTTTAAATCCGTGAGAGGTGAGAGTCGGCCTACACAGTGTCTCATTCTTTATATGCTGGGAGCAGTGGCGTCACACCCGTGGGGGATGGGGGTGTTGCAACACCCCCACTTTTACAACAAGGTGATTTCATCCCCCCCACTTTGTCCTAAGGTATTAAACCGTTTGCCCGCCGTCGCGGTGTACCAGCGCACCGAAATGGAGCGCACCTCAGTACGCTGAGTAGCTCCTCCTTACATGAAAACCCATTGGTCAAGTTAGATTGATTGACAGCCATCAAGCCAATCACAGCCATTTGACCAAACCCACTAGTCCCAGCCGCCGGGAAAGTAAACACATGACGGACCTGCAGCTACTCGCTGCGCAGACAGCGAACAGATCAGAGGTCTGAAACAGTTATTTAACTAGTTAATAATGTAGAACTTTGTCTGTAAATAACTAAACTATGTCTTGCCTTGTGGCATGTCAAGTTGTCATGTAAGTGGAGTTATGTGACAGGAGGGAAACAGAAAGTTAGCTTTCAATTTTATAGTAGTACATTCATATTCTTGCATTAATGCCATGTAGGTGTTCATTTACGTAACTTAAAGCTATTTGTTGGAGCTTAAAACCTTCTTTTCAATGAAGAAAATCTCTCATCCCTGTTACTGCTCTCAGAAACTAGAAAAGACAATAAAGGCTAAAATATATGTAAAATAATTAATAAAAAGCAGATAAAAGAACAACAAAAGAAAGGAATGTTTCCTAATTAAAATCAAGGCTGTAG
>OMLP01030295.1:5218-21856 GCA_900302685.1 Spondyliosoma cantharus
AAAAAGATTTGTCAGACATTTGTGAAACATCTAGTCTCTAAACAAAAACACGGAGGAGTCTTAAATGCTGTTTTTTGGCAGCTGTGTTAGCTATCACTATGAACTAAAAATAAAGTTAGCAAATTAGACGATTAAACACAACTTTGACAAGTAAATGAAGTTTTTAACACTGAGTCCGAGGAACGCGTTTCTGTTTTCGACGCAGTTTGCAGGTGAAGCGCCGTCGATTCCCGATGTAGCAGCTAGCTAAACTGAGCTCTGGCGGTGTGACGGTTGCGTGGAGCGGCGGCGGCGGCGCTCCAGTGGCCAGGGCTTGGCACAGAGAGACACACGATGCGTCTGATACACACAGCGTGATGACACTGAAAGTTGATGATGGATGCGGGGTGGAACACGCGCCACAGATGTACGAGGCATGGATGATGGGACACAGCACAGAGCGGATCAGAGGCGGAGCGGTGGGGCACGACGACGACGACGACACTCGAACAACAGGTGATGATGCATAGGCGGCGAGCTGCTGGGCTGTGACAGCTGCATCTCTGCAGGAACACACCTCCCGCACAACCTTCCTATCTGCAGCTCTCTCTTTTGTTTTTAAAGACGGTGTTTACTGGTTCAGAGAGGAGGAGGTGTTCTCTGGTAGGAGTGCAGCCTCGCTCTTCTTCTCTTTGTGTCGCAGGGAGCAGACAGATTGGAGGTGACGGAGGAGCAGAGTGTAAACATCACTGGCAGAGTCATGAGATATGCATAAGCTACCGCAGCTTGTTTGGAATGGAGGCATGGGCCATGAACGAGACTCACGTCGCATGCAAGACTGGGCCGTTACATCGCAAACAAAGCATGTTAAGGCCAAGAAGAACAATATTGATACATCCAGCTCTCCCCTTCTCCCCTCTCGCGTCCTCCACTAGAAGCCAAAATCGAAAACGATTTGGTCTTCGAAGATGGCGATGAGCAGCATGATGCCGAACCCGGTCAGCATGCCCAGGTTCTGCAGGACAAAGTGTCCCAGCTGGCAGCGCTTGTGGTCCTCGCTGTCCCCGTGGAGCATTTCTGGCAGCTATGAAAGAGACAAAGGGAACCAGTTGGGATCAGAAAACAGACTTTCCTGGAATTAGCATTGCAGATCTGGAGGCAGGGAGGAGAGGTCTGAGGGCCGACGCGGGAGAGGAGACAGTGAAAGTTAAAGCCGATGTTGTTGAGGGACAATTATCACTCTGGGGCTGCTCTGAGTGCCGTGTGCCAACTTACCATATCCACCAGAGCCACATAGAGGAACATGCCAGCTGTGATGGCAAAGATCCAGCTCGTGACATTGTGCGTGTACTGGCCCACAGCTGTGCCAATCAGCATGCCGACATAGGCCATGAGGGCGGACAGCAGATTGTAGACAATGGCCTGCTTCACAGACATCCCGGCTTTCAGCAGCACCGCAAAGTCACCTGTCAGCCAGAAGAGACACACACACACACACACACTCAATTACAGCTTTCCCCATCCATCCCCTCACTCTGACGCACATGCTCCAACACACTCCAAGAATAATTCACCCAAAACACAGACTTTAATTCTAATTCTATAGAGAGGCGATGTCACGCCCATTCCAACAGAAGCCGTGTGATCCTACTCCAGGAAAATGACGTACAGTAGTGAACGGAGAGACACAAAACTGTTGAATTTTTTTTTTTACCTTTTTGTGTTCTTTAGGACAAAACTGAGACTTTATGTCATTCATGGCACAATTCAAACGGGATCAAACATGTTTTCGTCTCTCCACGTTAACAAATGTAGTAAGTAAGTATGAAGTAAGTTCCCACAGCGGAAGTAACTCTATCACATGAACTCCATATAAAAGATCACATTTAAAGCAAAGTTATCATGAAGTCAATGTGTATAATTTAAAAACGAGATGTCTGAATAATATAAAATGCTTTATTTCTAAGTGTAATACTTTAGTATGATGTTTATATAGGTTTATAAGTTCTCCCTAACTTTATATGTCAAACACAAAAGGTTTATGTATAAATCTGCTTTAACTTAAACAGCGGGTCCATTATTTTTTGTGTTTTTGAGGTTATTAATATCATTCTGTTGCTTCCCCGTAGCGTTCATCATTTATTTAATGTAGTCAAGTAAGAACGTTTAAGAGTCAAAACACCTCCCCAATCCCTCACGGAAACTTTTTTTTCAACCATACACAACTTCACGATGATGAAACAAAAAATGTACTTCCTGGAGGTCGTGACTAATCGTGATGATAAAAATACTCCGCCTCCAAGCAAACACTCATCACGCCTTCCCCATCAACAAACTTGTGTGTGTGGGGGGAGGAAAGTCCATGAGAGCTGTAAACTTACTGCCACTACTGGCGCCTGAGTGGGAGCGTCCTGGACTCGCTCTTTCATTTCATCAGACTTTAACTTATTTAATTTATCAATGTAGAATCCACATGATTTCCAACTTTCCATTAAATGCAACACTTCGTTTGATGAAAGTGTTGCGTCAACGTTTTCGGCATATCATTTTTTTTGAGTGCAGCTTCTTTGTCGTGAATGACTCTGCTCACTCAGAAGCTGTTTATGAATGTGACAGGAAGTGACGTGCAGCAGCGGCGGCGGCGTGTCAGTCTCTGTTTACAGTCTGCAGAGCGACACGCTGCCTATAAACACCTCGCTGAGCGGCTCGTCACGCAATGATTTTTTTTTTTTGATGAGGTCAACTTGCTCGAAGCAAACTCCCTCCATGCATCCTGCCAACGCGATCTGTCTTGAAGCAGGTGAACTCTTTCCAAGAAATATGTCTTTAACTCCCGTCCTGATACACTTATGATTACATATGCACGCCGTAGCCTCTCTACCCTCTTCAATCATTGCCGGGCCAAATGCGGGAAGAGGCCCAAGTCTCAGCGGAAATGCCCTGGATTTGGAGAGAGAGATGAATACTGAGAAGGGGGTGGCCTACATTTCCTGCACCGTGTAACAAGCGGCCTCTTTTCCTTGCTAATTACCACAATGAATATATTACCACTTCTCTCTCATCCATCAATCAAACCCGGAGAAGAAGGCGGGGGGAGTTAAAGAGAGACGGTCCGCACACACCTCACTTAAAAGTGCTTTTTTTTTATTTTTTCCCTCCCCCTCTTCAACTTACTCCGGCGCTTCCTGCCTCCCCGGTTCCGAACCGTCAGACACTCAGACACGCCTGCCGCCGCCTCATCTACCGCAATTAACACACCCATCACTGCCAATTAGCTTCACTCTGGGTGGTTAAAGAACCCTCATAATCATCATCTTTGCCATCCAGCTGCCAGTCGGGGGACGGCTTTTGTGTTGAAGAGGAGCTGTGAGGTGCACTCATCAAACTGCTGGCTCTGTCTGACAAGCAGCTCGACAGGGGTGAAGGCACTGCGGCAAGTGGCTCCTGAAGAACGAGCGCCGAATCAACAGGAAATGTGAAATTGCACGGGGAGAGACTGATCTTGAAAATCGTCCTCGTGCTGCAGTTAACCATCTGGAAACTCGAGTGGAAATAGCGATAAAAAGGACAGAAATTGTTGGATAAGATTCAAAGCTTTTGGGCACCTTGAAGCCTCGAGATTCAACCGACTCAAAACGGCTAAATGTTGAACATCACAGGTTTTATTTGCAGCCTTCGCACACACGTTCAACACATTTTGCCTTTTTACCCCCAAAACAAAAACAACAACAATAGCACAGGAAGCTGCGAGTCAGAGGGAGCAGGCAGGCGAACGAAGGCTATTGCTCACCGCTTCACACTCTGCCGTAATTGACACTACTCTATTCATCAAGCACACAAACGAGCCATGGAAACTGCACGGTGGCAGGACACATCATTAGTGCTGATCTGCTCCTGGATGGCCCCATTGTCTGTCTTCTTCACCCCTCCCGCCACCTTTTGCTCTCACTATAAACAAACAGGCAGAGGAGAGAGCTGCCGCGTAAAGGGAGAAAAAAAAGAAAAGAAAAAGCAACGCTACTCTGAATGAGAAATGTTCACAGTCGCTGAATCAAAAGTGTCCTCGGAGACATCAGATGTGAATGCAAATGAACGCACCGGCAGCTGTACCATCTTTTGAGTCTGACTCTACTGAACAATGTGCGCCAGGTACGCTACATCATCCTCACTGACAGACAGCCATCTCGCTGCTGTCAGACAAAAGACATTAAAAAAGTGCATTTTGTGCGAGCGAAGAGAGAAGCGATGATTACTGACACCACTGGGTTTCTAACGGGTTCCAAGGGACCGAAGGTCGCGAGACCAACTCAGATTAAAGCTTCGGTTCGAGTAAGAAAAGGAGCTGTTTTGCATGAGACGCTTGTTGACGTTGTCATTATGTGAGTCAGCACTCACAAAGAGGCTTTGTTCGACTTGTTGAGTAAATGGAGAGTGCAGTGTCTAGTGTGTAATGAGAAAATAACTTGTTTTGTTTAGTTGTTTTTTTTTTCACATCTCGGTGCGATCGACTTACCGAGTTCATGAGGTAATTCATGGCAGAAAACAGCCACTGATGTGCTGATGCCTCCTGTCAGGTTCGCACTGAACGCTGCGCCTGGAGAGACAACAAGTTCAGGAAATGTCAGCGAAAAAAAAAAAGAAAAGCAGGAAGGAAAAGTTTGACATTTTGTGAAATATGATTGGCTAGGCACTGTGACTTCCTGGAGTCTATTCCAGGAGAAAGTCACTGCAGCTGGGTGGTTATTGTCCTTTCACACTGGACAAAAGGGACACAAACATCCACTAACATCTGGCTTTTGTCTTTAATGTGAATGGGTACAATCGGCTTTTACTCCCACATCAAATGCTCAGCAGTCGTCACAGGTGTTTATTTGCTCCACTGCGATGGAAACACAGCACCCTGGCGGACACGCTAGCTTCATACACGACGGTGTGACGTGTGTTGAAGCCAACAACGCCGTTTTTTTTAACTTTACCATCCATCTCACTGTTCAGTTGGTGCCAACTTATAAAGAGAAACTCAAGTAGAAGATATTTTTAAAAAGTAACTACTGTGACACTGTCAGCGGCTTCTGTGTCGCTACCCGATCTTTGCTGTCAGCTGCCTGATCGGTGCTGCACATGTGTAACTCAAAACTGAAATCTGAGCGCTGAGATGTCTCACTCCGTAGCTGCTTTCATCATCAGCTCTGGTTTAAAAAAACGATGTGTCTGATTCAGAATGTAAAACAAGTTGAATGCCTTCTGGATGTAATCTGAGGAGGAACATGATCTGCTGCTTTCCATCAGTTCCCATTTCTGGGCAGAAGTGGTATTAGTCTGGCACGTAACGCTCCATAAAACCACATTGTGTTGACTTCAGTTAATCAGTCTTCTTCACCTAATCTAAAAGAGTATGTAAGTGTATTTATCAAAATATTCAATATGTTTTTTAATTAAATCTGTGGTTAAGTTATGACAAATGAGCCCAGTGATTATTTTCATCACTTCAGTTTGTTTCAGAGTGTTTGTACATTGTGAATTATAAACTTAACATATGTAAACTGGCATTAGACAAGTTTAAGTTTCAACCCATCATTATGAAATACATTACAACTGTTGGGAGGGGGACAGTGGTCCGTTTCTACTTTGATGTTAGGAATTCGTCGCAGCGCCTCACACAGAGGTCCTAACAGGAACTCTTACCTATAGCCAGGCCGTCGCTGAAGTTGTGCATGCCGTCGCCCATGATGACCATCCAGGCGATGCTGGCTATACCAGCGTCCTTCATCTCCTGGTCCGAGTGGCAGTTCCCACCGTGAGAGTGACCGTGGCCGTGCGAGTGGCCGTGCTTCTTGGCCTTGCGTCCGTTCTCTTTCGTGGGTGACGGCTGGTCTGGTTGGGGTTTTGTGGGTGCCAGTGGCGTCTTGTTGGTGGGCGAGTCGGGCGTCTGGAGCTCCGTGAGCTGCGTGTCGTTGTGACCGTTGTCGCAGGAGATGGCGGTGCTGTCGGGGTCTGGGGGAGAGAGCAGATGTTAAGGTGGCCGCCACAAAAGCAAAGTGCTGTAAGGACCGTTACGGTTTATTACCTTCGCTGAGGGGCTTCAGGTGCAGCCACTCTGCATCTGAGCGACGGTTTAACTTGTGATCTGACAGCTTCCTGCCAATCTTGCCCTCCTCGCTCGACTTCTTCATGCCCTGTGAGCAAAGACAATTTTATGATTTCTGTATAAAGCAAACAGCAGCAGCTACAGCCTGACCATGTTTATTTTACCCTGTGGTCTTTGTAGTGCTGAAACATGCCGATACAGTGTTCGATGATGAAGAGGAGGTAGATGCCGGCCAGCGCCGTTAGCCCCTTCCACACCCCATCAAACTTTTCAACCAGATCGACGTCATTGCTCTCCGCAGGCTCGCCGTGGTCATGGTGTCCTTGAGACTGCAGACAGGGACGTCGAGAGAGAAGGGTAAGAGTGAGGAAGGAGGATCGCACATTCATCAGAACATAGATTTTATTTCCTAGAGTCACACAGATCAAATCCCTGAGGCCTCGTCTGGCTGAGAGAAAAGAACAGAACGAGCAGAGGATGGTTGATGATCACGGACACTTCCTGTGTGACCGCTCACAGATTTGACCCGGTGTGTTCAGACAGATGAAGAGGAACTCAGAAGTGAACTGGGTCAGCAGTCACATGAACACTGATGTTTGAAGGATGTCAAGATACACACTTTCGAATCTTTGCAAATGTATGATGAGAAGAAGGATAAATCACAAGCCGAGAGAGCCTTTGTGTTTAAATTCCCTTTGGCTGGAATAATCTGCCTGTAAACATTCGGTCAATATCAACTTTCATCAAATCTTTTATTTAAATGTATACATACCAACCCTGTTTTTTTTTTTTTTTACAAGTCAAAAAAAGGCTCTACAAAAAGTTTTTTAATCCACTGAACACAGATTGTGTCCCGGATGTCTGTGGTGTACTCACGTGAGGCAGTAGATGGAGGAGGGCGTCGCCGCTGAGCGTGCCCACTGCCAGCGCCACCAGGAAGGTGAGCAGGAACTTGAAGCAGGATTGGTTGAGGATGGGTACGAGCACCACACCCAGCAGAGAGAGCAGGCTGATGATGGTGATGGACACGAAACCCCACAGCCAAATCCACACTGGAGAAAGAGACGAAGAGAGGCAGTATTATTTACTCTACATCTACTACACTGCGAGGGTCAGGAGCCACATCCACTGTTTTGGAGATGTAGCGTGACTGTTCAGCTGTGAAAAGACAGAAGAAAGGACCTGTACGGTCGGTTCAGAAGCTGTCACACTAACAGCCACAGTCATCCTGCCACTGACGAAAAGTACTTCTCCCATCCTGTTCACATATGATGGAATCCCCTAGAGGTTTTCAATCCGTGTGTCCTTGTGATGACACATGACGCCTAAAGCGAGAAATGCGAAGTGACATTTCAGCAGAATTTTACCCGCCTCATTTTTCATTCGAGGCCAGGGACGAGACACATGAAGCAGAAGAGGAGAAAGTCGGAAAGGTACACTATCATTTAAACTGTCAGTCCAGCTGTCAGCACACAAAACTGCACAACACTGAGCGAGAAAAACTTTGTTCGTGGCGGAGGACAAAGTCTTTAATGTTGTATGAAATTCAATGTCACACCACAGCTGGTGGTGTGTTTGCTAAAGCGACGCCGGGTCCGTCACTGCTGACATTCAGCTGTAGGACGGCTATTGACTAAAATGCAGTGTGCATGTAATGCACATCTTCCAGGCTGTTGAGTGCATTCAGTGAGGCATTCAAGGAATGCTCCAGAAATACAGCACAGAAAGGTGAAGCACATGTCACTTCCTGTCAGATTTAGCACGTTAGGGGTTCCAAAACTTTTTCAAGTACCTCCACAACAGACACTCAGAGGAGAGTGTCTTAAGGAATCTCCTCACGGTTATTCTTTATTTTTGTGTTTGAAGATAGTAAAAAAAAAAAAGTCTTCATCGTCAAACAATGATCACTCGAAACTGCAACTGATTCAAAAAAAGGCCAACCCCTCGTTCTTTCTATGTTCGATCTCGAGCTGCAACGATTAGTACAATTATTGCTGAGCTGATCAAAAAACAAACGAATAGTTGCCAATTAATTAAATCGTTTTTCAAGCATAAATATCGAACATTTGCTGGTTCAATTAACTGCTTTTTGTTTTTTCATGAGAATCTTTGGATTTTAACCAGCTGTTTGGACATAAGAAGCTATTTCAAGACGTTATTTTGGGCTTTGCGAAGTTGTGATGTGCATTATTTACATTTTATAGACGAAAAGATTTATCTAGAAAATAATCCCCGGATTAATCAACCGGCAGAAACAATCTCCTTTCCGTAAAAACACACCTGTAAACGCATACTGCATGCCTGTGACTACAGAAACAGGAAGCAGGAAGAGTGTCTACTCTGTGATTGGTTGAAACGTGACGGCTCTTCACAGATTCATCCTGCATCATGTTGATTTCGTTTTTGTCTCTTTTCTCCATCATTGCTTTGTCAACATTTGTATCTTACTAAATATGAACAACCTCCATTCCAAGATTACGACCCTTAGAGGTAGCTGACCATCACTTAACACCCGATATATCTAATCATATTACAAACTATAGGGAACTGATGAAGCTTAACTCATAAACAAAGAAGCAAAGATCCCACCGAGCCAGAAGGAAAAATGACTAATAACAGTAAAATGACAGTGGCAGAGACACTTCCTCTCCTCTAATCGGCCCCAGGTGGTGTCTCTTCTGAAGAGATGATCTGAAACATGTCTTTTGCCTGACAGAGTGGTCTTTAGAGAGACTGAATCAAGCTGTTACTGTCCCATTACCCAGCTGTAGGATTGAAAAACATTCCAAAAAAAGTCTGTCCCCCGGCAGCCGACTCTCCATCCAGACAACAGGAGGCTGGAGTTCCTCCAGCGGGAAATATCTTCACTGCAGAGTGAGGCCCTGATGCTTAAGAGCTGATTATGCAGCCACTTGGCATTATTAGCTTTCGGGGAAGCTTTCTACCCAAACCCTGACTCTTGCTGCAGGTTTACATGCGTCCTCAAAGAATCTCAGACATTCGTGGGTTTTAATGATGTTGCTCTTCGCCGTTAAATTTCCCCTAGGTGCTAAACAAGTATTTCACCGCTGGGAAGATTGGGAAGATGGTCTTTTCATAACGGACGGTGCTTGGTGTTAGGCTCGTCTGTTTTAGAACAGGTAACAAAACGGCAGCCAGTTTTCTGAAGAATCCACCAACAAAGTCTTCATGTCAGGTTATTTGATATGTAAATACATAATATGTTAATATGCACAAGGCACAAATAAAAAGAAAAACTAGAAAGTTAGAAATATCAAAGATGGGTTTGTATTTTTCATTCTTTTAAAGAAAACTCATCACATTTAGTTTATGTTTTAACATCTTCTTGTACATTTATATGTATATTTTCTTTTTCCTTGCATTATTTTCTAAATGTATTTCTATATTTTTATAGGACTATTGTCCATTGATCCGTTTTCTGTAATCTCTGTCGTATTAGCCTGATGGCTTCTCAACTTCTCTTGACAGGTCTTTTTTTAATCATCTGATTTTATCTAATCTTAGTGTGTGCAAATAAAATAAAATAAGTTAAATATTATCTGACATATATTTAAGTTGGTATTAACCAATTTATGATGTTGACTGTTTATAAATCATCATATGTTTGTAAATCTTGTTGTTTTTGCATTTACTTTGGACATTAATGCTTTAATACTCTTTGAATAATGTGTAATTTAATAGCTGTGTTTATCTGTCACAGTATCAAAATCTAATAAACAGAAACCTCTGATGAAACACTGATGAAAATGTGGGTCCATGAACTGTGTCTGTTTGTTTCACTTAGTTGCGCAACTGAAAAATAGTCAAAATCTCAAGAAGCTGAATTCGTTTGATAAAAGGTTCACTGTGAGGAGTCTCGTCACTGGACAGGACAGACTGGGCGGTCTGAATTCATTCTCTCACCACTGATGAAAATGTCTTTAATCACCCTCACCTTCTCCTTTTATTGTTACCACCATTTCCAATGTGCCTTACAGAAATAAAGGTGCTCCAGCTGACTGCTTTCTTATTTGTCTCTTCAGGCGGAACATGGTGTAACCCTGAGAGGCGACTGTATATCAGGCCGACAGTACTTTTACTGCAGGTCCTTCACTCTCGCGCAGCTCATCTACTTCTCTATCTCATTACCCTTATGCAGTTTTTTTTATTTTGTGTGTGTGTGGAGACGTCGATGTGTGAGGGGGGTTGCGGCGGGGCGACGGAAAGTGTAGATAGGGGAAGAGAACAGACGAGAAGGAGACCCACTGGTCTGTGTCTTCTCTCCAATTACGCATCTCCTGTGAGCCATGGCTCAGAAAAATGGCCCAGGGTACTGCTCGGGCTCTCCTAATTGGCACAGTGCAAAAAGACAAGGGAGTGGAAACCAGAGAGAAACCAACTGCAAATTTTCAAAGCTCCCCCACGGATGCCGGCAGGAGGTAAATGAGAGGTAGCATCGTGGCGTGTGGCGACGCCTATGGTTGAGTCTTGGTGCGCCATTACAGACAGTCTAGCGCCTCTAGTTTTGCACTAATGAGGAGCCATTCTTGCCCTTTTGACTTGTTCGTGCTGTCTTCCTCGTCATTAGCATTTTTATGAGTGTTTCCAGTGGTGGCACTCTGCCGCCTCAGGCACACGTGACACAGGTGTCTCCAGAGGGGAGCGTGTGTTTAATAATTAAAGATTTAAGAGGGCACACAGTTTGGGAATTCCTCCAATCTCATGGTTGAACTTCAGTGCTGCTTTGACAGCGTTATTCCACGCTGAAGTTCACGAAAGCAGTGATAACTTCGGCTTTTCATTAAAATGGCACTTGTTACCTCTAATTAAAAATAAATTCAGTTTTTGAAGAACATCTCCTGACCCCACGGTTGCCATGTTGTCTGTTGTTTACGGTGACAGCTCTCAGACCTCTGCGCCTACTGTGCGTATCCGGCTGCAGGTAACATGAGGACAAATGAATTTATCAGGTGAAAATGCAGAGCGATCAGATTTATTATCATGAGGTGCTCACGCTGCATTTTCTATTCCTATAGATTTACATTTACATTACCTGCTAATGCACACACAAAGCACCATAAAGGCTAAAAAAGCAGCCTTTTCTGTAGGTTTATTACTGGTCGGGGTTTGATTTGTAGCAATCTTTTATGGCTTTATTTCATGACCTGTAACTCATTAACTTTAAAGCACTGTGATTTTATGATTTGCATTCTCATAAACCTGGAAATACAGTGAGCTCCCAGAGCAGGGCTTAACATTGACCTTCATTTTTTATAGCTGATCTTTCAGCCTCTTTCTGGGTTTTTCCTCTCTGTATATAATTACTTCGGGGATTTGGAACACGGGCTGAAAGAAGAGAAATAAAGATGAAAGATGATCTTAAGAACATAAGTGAGATGAGTCCACAAAAAGAATCTTTTTTTTGGGTGTTTTTTTTTTTTTTTTAACCAAATTGACATCACACAATAGGACCACTCGTTTGGTGCCATGGCAGCCAAAATTAGTTAATAACAAGGGCACACACTGGCACAGACACAAATCATCCTACATTCATCACGAGTGCTGCAGGTAGGTGAGTGAACGATCCTGATTTGGAGCGTCAATCACAAGATGTGGTGGCGGCGGTGTGATACGGTGACTTGGCCGCTTATTCCTTCAAACTTTCTCCCACTAAATATGCCAAAAAAAAAATGAATTATCTCTTCCTGGGTGGCTCAAAGCACTCTTCATGCCAGATTGACTTTCCCACAAAATATTCAGCTCTCTTAATACATTCATTGCCCATCAACTCCCACTGATGGCCATTAGTTATGCATATGCTCGCTGGGGACGAGTGATTGACTGATAGAATTAATCAATTAAGGATTTATGCTAAATACTTTCTGCATCCTCAATCCTGTCTAAAAATAACCAATGTATTTTCCCATTCATTAAATGGATGGTAACTAGGATAAGCCCTCTTCTTAAGCTAGGCGTAAGAAGTGTAATGAGGTAAGACGCCATTACAATCCTGGATGTTTGAACTGTGGATTTTTAAAGGTTAAATCTACTATAATTAGAAGTCTAATATAGCAGCATGCAAATATTTGCTATGTAAAGACTTTTGATTTTGGATTGTTTTTCATTTAACAATGTTTTCTTTGGTCACACAACTTCACAACCATGAAATCGAGTGATGACAGAGAAGGTTAGGAGCAACAGAAAGCTGCCATTTTCAAGTACAGCCACACAAGCACCCGTTATCTACATGAGCTTCAAATAACTATTTATGCTTCCAACACGTGCAGAAAGTGAGCAAAACAACTCTAAACTATATTATTAACATGGCTGCAGAAGAACAGTCACGCTCCACTTCTGAAACGTTGATGTTACATGGAGCCTTCACATCAAAAACAGACTTTGCTTATCCCATGCAAGTTTCTTATTCACATGAGGTTCCCATTTAGAAGCACATTTTGTAATGTATTTTGTATGCATATGTAACTACACTACACTTCTGAAACATTATAACTAGCCGTGAAAAAACTAAAACTACGGTAAAACTAACCAAACTAAAACTAGCTAAGGCTAAAATAAAATAAAATAAATGCCTGAAAATTCAAAACTATTATAACCCTGCAGTGCAACTGTCAACTGAGCCATGAGTAAGTCATTTAGTTAGAGTGCTCCTGCAGGGCAGCAAAGTAGTGAAGTGTAGAAGTGTACAACATGAGAAAGAAGCAATATCCTGTGAAATGGCGTGTGGGGTTTTCACAACCATTTGTGACTTTGTGAATAAAAGTTAAACATGTTATTGCACCTAGACAGGTCTGGCTGCATACTTGGCAGAGCGTTAATAAGATCAAAGAGCATCAACAAAAAAGAAAAAACACATCTCTGATAGTGATAATTCTCTAACGCTGGCTGTCTTAAAGCCGTTAGATCTTATGCCTTCCTCATCTCTCAAGAAAAGTTCATTAAGAGATGGTGTTGCAAAAACACATGAAGCTTGAGGTTAGTCAGCCACAGCATATTCACTGGGTCTGAGGGTCTCGGCTCTCAAATTACTTGAAGAAACTTGCACTGACTTTCAGCACGCTGTTTAAACTAATGTCAGTGTTGAAATAACGCTCTGGTGAGTGTTCACTGCTGCTCCGGAAGGCAGAAAATGAGAAGAAAAAACTGCCCTATCAATGAAATGAAAATGAGAAGATGGGGCAAAGATTGGTGTGTATACCCAGGGGATGATGGTTATTACTCCTGAATCACTTCAATTATCATCACTATAAAATATGGCTTAATTAGGTCAAATAAACATTACATTATGCAGGCGTGACGCTCCTCCCCAAGAGAGGAGCTTCAGGTTATAGATCCTGATAGCATCACATTTTAAACCCCAATGGTTTCACACTTCTGACGATAGCGGTTTCCTCTGGCTGATGGCACCAGATACTCTTACAGTTGACTTTTCTTTCTTTCACAGACCAAATTCTTATCACGTCACTTTATACAGTATGCTGCTCAAGCACCAGTTGTTTCCTGGTGTTTTTCATTTTGTATTCATGGGTTCTGACAAAGAAACAATGATCTACTGAACAAACATGCTGGTTGGATCCAAATGTGACTATGTACTGACGGGTGTTGAAGGTTCTGTTACTAAATTTATTGTAAAAATACAGTTCAATTTGACTCGTTTGAACCCAATTATTGGTATGAAGACTGCACAACTTTCCAAGACTGAACAATGGCAATATTAAAGCCAGGGGTACCCAAACATTTTCCCTGGATGTGATGTTGATTGCACATTGTAATGGTTATAGAATAATGACACTAACTGTGTTTAAATTGGTTCCATATAAACTTCACTCTCACGGGCCAAACTGAACCTTATGCAGGGCCAACATTAGGCAGCCCTGATCTAAGCATTGTATTTCTGTTGCTCTGCTCTGGAGGGAGGTATTGATCTTTAAAAGCCATATGGAGCGTAAAAAAAAATCTGAAATCTCCTGTACATCAGGATGTTGTTCAGCAGTGACAGAGCAGGCAGCCCAGCTAGTGTTTGCTTCCACGTCAATTAAGTGTGGAACAAAATGAAACAAAACTGGGCAGAAACATCAGAAGATGAGTTAACTGAGAGCGTGACCGATGCTGGCATGCCGTTACTACAATGCATCTCTACCACAACCCATTGTTTTGCTTACAACGCATCCATGACGATGCACAGAGCTGATTGTAAAGCACAAGAGGCCATGTGACGCAAACTGAGACACGTATTCTGAATGCAGTGTTTTACATGTCCAAAGAAAGCTAAATATCTGCATATCCCACATGTCTACAACATCAACCTGACGGACATAAAGTTGGCTCTGGAGTAAAAATCCTGACTGAGGTCTCATGTACTGCAGCCTATGCTCTCGGCGGTGTGGAGGATGACGCTAGCAAAAATGATTGTTTGTTTCTCCTCATATTACAAGTCTTTTGAGTCAAAATGGACCGGATCAATAAGATACTTGGCTCTTACCGGGATTGGCAGGCGGCAACAATTCCTGCTTCACATCCATCTGGTGGTAATGGCGTATGCAGACACGACTATCTATCTGGTAGAGCAGAGCAGGACACAGGTAGACGAACTGGCTGGGGGAGATGGGGGCATCGGGATTCAGGCCGTAGTAGCTGAGGAGCTGAGTCAGGTTCAAACACTGGAAGGAGACAGAGCACATTCAGTATGAGGGGACTCTAAACTCGACTTTTCCTCCGTGTAAATAATTCTTCTTTTTAAAATCACTTGTGACAGAAATATTCTAAGTCAACCACATGAAGTTAACAAAGGAAAAATGTCTTGCAGCCACATCTTAACCCTGCACGGGTGAAGTGTTTGATCCTCGTTAGACAGATTTTGTGTCAAGTTATCACTTGTACAGTTCAGGATTTTTTGACACTTAAAGTATTGATTAATAACTCCTCGCTCTCTAAGCAAAGCCAATGATTTCCTGGTGTTTTGGTTTTAAGAACAACATCCATTGAAGTGATGTGTCAGAGGGGACCAGAAAGACTCTAAAAATACTTCAGTAGTGACAGGGTTATAAAAAGCTAATTCTTATTAGACCCAAACAAATTAAAATAACTTTGTAAGCACAAGAAGACAAAATCTCCACAATGTTTTATACGCGAGCAAACTTCTTCCACATTTGACCACAACGGAAGCTGATACTGGATCTGAGCAGGAAAATGAGAAGAGACGTTTTGAGTTGGAGATAAGTGCTAAGTTTACAAATGAATACAATCAATGCTTTGAGGTGGCTTCTGTGATCTAACTGAGGTTAGATCAAACAAAGCACATTATTTCATCTTGTTATTAATCATCAGGGCCTAATGAAAGGTGATTTAACACGGCTTTATCTTTGTAATTCTGGGAATTATCAGGTAGCTAAGACAAATTGTTGAGCAGATACATCGCACTGCTCAGATCACTTTACAGAGGTGCCGCCGGTATAAAGTGGCCAAATATCAAATTCATTCTCTTAACAAACATAGAGCAGCATAACATTAATATAACTGCCAACTACTGCTAACTTTTGGTCAGTAAGCTCAGTTAACCATGAAGCTTGTGATTGTACTAGCTTCCTCTGCCTAGACTGGGAGCTCAGGGCAGTGGGGGACGTCTTAGGTACAAAGAAGCTATGTCCCAGCTGGTTAGCATAGAAACTTCAATAGATATAAGAGAGAACTTCTCAAATATCTCTGCAACACAAAGCATAGACATCATAGATGTCAAAACTGTGATTTCATCAGATTCTGTTTAGAATTATTTTATAATGCTTTAAACTAAAATATCAATACAGTATATTTCAGATGTTTTCAACTGCAGATGACTACCAGTGCCATGTTTTTCTTCATAACAGAAACATAAATCGGGAAACTGGCGCTTCTCAAAGCAGACATCAGACTGTGAGTGCGACAAAGTCCTACCTCCTCGTGCTGATGAGCCAATCCTCTTGGATGGCCAGGCGCAACTTGGGTTCGCAAAGTTGGAGTGGCAGGCCCTCCTGGTGCTTCTCTTTTATGTTTATGAGAATGGCTGTGATCATGACTGTGATCGTGATCATGACTGTGTTCAGACTGATGTTCATGGTCATCAGACAGAGGTGTGAGAGAAGTTGTTTTGTTTCGTCCTCTGTGTCCTCGGATCCTGCCGGGCTTTCTCTGCTTCTTGAGCCGAGTCTCTGTGGTGGCAGGAGAGGACGGTGGCTCCTGAGGGACTCGGGATGGCTCCAACTGGGGAGAGGGCTGCTGGCCTGGGTTGATGGGAGTTATGCCTGTGACTGTCTGCACTCCATGGACATGACTGTGTTCGTGACCACTGTGGTCGTGATCACTGTGGTCGTGATCACGTCGTGGTCGTGATCAGCGTGTCCATGATCAGCGTGGTCGTGATCAGTGTGGTCGTGATCACCGTGTCCATGATCAGCGTGGTCGTGATCACTGTGGTCGTGATCAGCGTGGTCGTGATCAGCGTGAGGTTGAGCAGACAGGTCCTTACTGTTAGAGTGAACCTGTACCTGCTCATGTTTGTGCTCTTTGTCATGTGCGTG
>OMLP01030295.1:25571-55247 GCA_900302685.1 Spondyliosoma cantharus
ACAACTGTACCTACACCCCACTAGGGCTGGGTGATATGGCCGCCTTGGGTTGATATAAAGACTAAGTGGGTAAAGGAAAGTATTAAAACAAGTACAACAGTCTCGTCAGTTCAGAAAATATCATCTCTTTACTGTTATACAGCCTTTAATGCCAGGAAAAGACATTATGATATTGATATGTTGCCCAGCTCTACATCCCTCTAAAACTATTTACAAAGAATTTGCATTAAAAGTCTTGGTTTAACAAAAAAAACCTTTTAATTCTCCTTGATTAATGATCAATGTGCAGACAACATCAACAGCTTATCAGTAAAATAACTGTTATAGACTTCCTTCTCCCATTGAGCAAGGCCAGGACTACGTGTCAAAGTAGTATTTAACATCAGCCTGTAAGTACCCAATATAATGTCGTATGATTGAGATACATTTCTCATGGAAACATAGTAAAGGATTCTTCTTTGCGCTGGAGTTAAAAACCAGCCAAATCAGACCCAACACATGCACTTTTACAAGGAGTCAACCATGAGCCAAACCACACGCCGCAATTCCAAACCTTCCAAAGGCCATTCAAACATTTTCAAACCATATCAAGTTACATTGGTTACTTAACACTGACTTCATTCTGCCAATGGAAGCGAGACTACTTACCGCTGTGTGCCCTTGAATGACTGGTGTGTGAAATTTAGTTTGGCCAAGGACTGAGTGAAGGCGTTCTGACTCAGGCTGCAGACGTTAAGTGTGGTTACTAGCCTACTTGATGACAGTGTTTATAAACATGAGACAGCAGTGACCTATGAACCTCGCGGCAGATAGGCTGGGGCAAAAGCAGGACCCTTCTTTAAGAGCCGCAACAGAGCCTGCTGTGTTTTCCTGATTGGAGTCTTTGTTGTGTTTGCTCTTTGAGGGGAAACAAGAGAATCCCTGTTTAGTACGTTAAAGTTTAAGTGTCCAATCAAAAAAGGTAGGCACAACAAATTCAGTATAAGTGAAACCAGATTTTTTTTGTCTCTGGATTAAGATCATTCATTTATTTTCAGCGAACATTTACAAGTTAATGTTCTAATAAATGAAAATAAAGCATCTAGTGAGCTGTGCAAACAATACGCACTCACTCACTCACACACACATTTTTGTATAAGACATCACATTACATGAGTATTTTCTTTTTTAGCAACTTGTATCAATCATTAACAATAAATGGGAGAGTAAATAAAAAAGCATCCAAGTGGCGTTTTACTGAAATGCAGGTTAACACGATGTCATCAGCAAAGTTTGTTTATTTTCTCAATCACATGATTTTCATTCAACTTTGTTTAACTCTCCTGCAGTGAGTCTACACCACTCCAGGGGGGTCTGCTCTTTGCCCTTGATAACCACTGATGTCATCACAGTTTGACAAGTCAATAATCCTGATTACAACAACATGATCAACTCACCGTAATACGTTTCCTCCTTCTTGGCCCCCAGTCCTGATGCTACTGTTTGTGGGGGATTTTCAAACTCTTCTGAAATGTGCACTCTGTAAAAGAGATTAAAGAGGACAGATGGGTGATTTTTTTAATATTCCACTTACATGAGAAAAGGTTATTTGGAGCAGTGCTCTTGCCGTCATAACTGAAGAGTGGTGTGACAACTTAAAGATGTGAAATTATCAATGTATGGGTGCAGTCCACACTTGATACTACATTAATTTAATCAACTGAAGTTGGGTTTATGGACATTTTAGGATTGTTTGAGATTGCTTTTGAACACAATTTGGCTTTCATTAACTTTGTATGAATACCTTTTTGTTACAGCCCAGTAAATGGCATCATAAATGCACTGGAGCATGATACTGAGAAAAAAAATGCATGACCAACTTGACAGTTGGCGGTCTCTAAACAAAGAATACCTAAATACTCCCACTGGCATATTTTCTAACCCAAGTTTTGGGGTTTGTAGTGTGAAGCTCTGATGAAGCACTGTGCTGCTGGGGCAGATCTTAGAGAGGCGGTCATCACCACCTCCACTAAGGTATTAATCATATACAGATCACCTTAATTTTGAGGAAAGTTGCATTGAAAGTTGCATAATTGATTAGTTTTTCATAACTGAGACAAATTTAAGGGTAAAACAGAGAGTAGGGGGGTTTTAAATACTCTCTGTATTACTACTACTAATACTAATACTACTCTGCAGCCATCATCAAAAAATACAATGAATATTTTAAAGAGTCGTGTACAAACAACTCAACCTCCAGAGAAAACTGAGCATGTGGTTTTTCTCTGGCACCGAGTTGTTTCTACATTAAAGATACATAATGATACATAAACCTGTGTATACTTTAACACAAAAGTGACAACCTCTTTCAGAATTAAGATATCATGATATGAATTTTAATCAGTTTAATTATAGACTAAGACTACAACATGAGCATGAATGTTTTGTCTTACAAAATGACCAAGTAACCAGGTTAACATACTCTAAAACTTTAACAAACACAACTTTTATGATAAACTATAACACAAAAGTTCTGAGAAAGTCTTATTTATGTCATGCATGTGAGAAAAATATTTTCCCTTTTTACAGGTTGTTGTTGTCAGGACAAAACAGGAGCCTTGTTATTTCGCCCAAGGAGCAAAAAACTGACTTTGGCCCCTAAGCTGACTCATATGATTCTCACACGACCAACACATCCGCCTCATATCAGCATAAAGCCGCTGTCAGCAGGGAAACAGGATGGAAACATAAAAATCTCCTCTGGAATTCAAGAAAATGACCATAATATAAACATGTTTACCATTGCAAAACAATTCCACTTTTGTTCGTCAGTAGTGTTTTGAATAATATCCTTTGACAGAGTGGTGTCAGAGTAGAACTGTTGCAGCAGGAAAGTTTTCATTAATCAGAGGCAAAATTACCATTTTAGATGATTTAAACCATGAGCATAAAAGCACAGCGTTGTCAAAGATAAAAATGAAAATTGAATCAAAAGAAAGTTGCTAAATAAAGAAGAGTTTCAACATATCAGTGTTAAATGGCAATATTTATTGATAAACTCATATGAGCATTCTTTATTTCCAGGTGTTATTGTATTTTGACTTTGTTGGCTTTTTTTTTTAAGACCAGAAATAAAATTGTAACTAAAATACAGTACAAAATACATAAAAATACACTACAATGATAGGTCAACGTGCAGTTTTAGTAAAAATGTAAGGCATATATAAATTACCAACATCTCTTATGCATGCCATTCTAGTTTTGTGTCATTTTCTTTTTTTTATACATTATAAATGGTGCAATGCTCCTTTTCCTGCTTTGTTCTTTGTTTGTTTACCAGGCCACCTCACAATCTCCACTGTGAAAAGTAATATACCATAAAGTATCTTTTCTGAGAGTAAGAACAGAAACTTGCCTTCATGGCTTCCAAACTGTATTAACCTGCAGACAATAGTGAAATTACTTCAACTCTGTGTCCTTATAATGCATGTGAAGCCGGGGAACTATACAACCAAAAATTGCAATAAATGGTGACGAGTCGACACAATTGTGATCGAGTCAGAGGACAAATATGTCAGAGTGGAGGTTTTCTTAGTAGGGCCTGAGGTGCAAAAGAGAGGGCAGATGTCCGCTGCCACATGGACCCAACTCACAGCAGATGGTCTCTCTGAATCTCAGGGCACCACGATCTGCTGTTGTATTATCCAATGTAGGGAAGTAAAAGACAGATGAAACACCTGAGTTCATGCAACATGTCTCTGCTGACGGCCATTAAAATGTTTTCAGCTTAACCACCCCCAACCAACCCCTTCAGACAAAACATAACATCGTTAAAGCTTAGCTCAACTGTACAGAAGACAAACTAGCACAGATCTGTGTCATTAGACAGACAACCATCCACTTTAGCTGCAAAACAAAAACAGTGATCGCTGTAGTCATTTCAACAGTCATACTGGCAATCCTCTGATCAAGAGTAGCTATTCTGTAAAATTAGTCATAAACTGTGCGGTCGGTAAGTCCACTGCAAATCTCCTGACTCAAGCACATGTAGATAGCCTGTTAACAGCCAGTCTGATAATAGCAGTCATTATCAGTGTGGTGATAGGTAGAGACATATGTTTTAGTCTGACTAGATCCCAACACACTCATCATCGAATCAATATGAAGAGAAATAACGACCAAGAAAATTCCAAGCAGATTTTTGGCTTCTCCAAACTAGGGCTGCAACAAACGACTATTTTTAATGTCGATTAATCTGTCAATTTTTTTTCTCAATTAATTGTTTGGTCCAAAAAATGTCAGAAATTGGTGAAAAAAGTCAGTGTTTCCCAAAGCCAAAGATTGTGTTCACAAATGTCTTGTTTTGTCCACAACCTAAAGATATTGAGTTCAGTATCACAGAGGAGTTAAAAAAACAAACAAAAAAAATGAAGACAGTCACATTCAAGAGGCTCGATAAATTGATAAACAAAACAGTAGTTTGAATAACCAATTATCATTGTAGCTTTACTCCAAACTCTCTTAAATGCCTATGTGATTGTCTTGGGTCAGCTCTAATCTGTTGAGACAACAAGACACCTCATAATTCCGGCAATACCTTCCATCTCTTTGTTGTATGGAATCAGGCTGTGGGCTACCATGACACATGCAGGTGCAACCATATAAAACACACCACAACATCCCTCAGCTTCTTACTGAATAAAAAACAGTTTGTATGTTGAAGCCAGTGAGTCGTTAAGACAACATTGTGGATGGATGCGGATGATGCTGCACATAGTGCTGAATTTAGACTGGCGAGACGCAGGTGTGTGCCTGATGCTCCGTGGCCTGGAAACATGTTCATCATAGTGTAAAAAAAGACCGCAAGGCTCGACGCAACACATGACAATCGTCAGCTAAATACTACAATGTGCTCATATCAAAATAAATAACACCTTGGCAACACACAGAGTGATGCTTCTTACCTCAAGTCACAAATAAGCCAGAGATGGATGGGAGTCACTCCACACTAATAGGAAATGTTCACGCAGCACTAACATAAGTAACAGGTTGAATGTTTTGAGGCTTTGGCATCGAGTGACTTAACTAATTTGTACAGGGAGGAGGGGAGGCACAGGGAGGGAAATGTGTGTCTGCATGTTTGAGCAGTCAGGGAGCAGAGTCTCAGATCAACCACCTGACCAGCTACTCATGCTGTGTACCATTGGCAATGCTGTGTGCACATTTTAGTAATGAGTCAGCAACTTAAAATGTATAGAATATATCAAAATGTCCAGCCACATGTTATCCCTAATCATGTTGTTCTCCTTTAAAAAACATCTGCAGTAAGTTTGCTGAAACACTTTGAGCTTATCCACCTCATGTCAGCACTGATCTGAACTGATCCTAGTCCTGCAGAGGTATGTGCTCCGTCTAGGTTATGGCTTAAACGTTGGTGGGACTGAGAACAATACATCTGTAGACTAATATGGACAGTGCTCGAGCTACACTGCAATGGTGTTCGTCAATTAAGTCCAATAGCAACACAGCTGCAGATAGAATGTATGTATTATTAGATATAAAATATCTCATAATAAATGTACTCAAGTATCAAAAGTACAAGTAAATTATACATACAGTATATTTAAATGCACATACTGAATACTATGAATCTGATATTCAACATCATTCTGATTATCAGAATCCAATAGCTGATTAAATTAATTAACTTGCAATACTCTGGCTCTCATTCAACATGCTATCTGCAAAGTAACTAGTAACTAAAGTTATCAAAGTATCAAAGTACAACTGCCTCCAAAATGTAGTAGAGTGAAATTATAAGCAGCAGAAAATGGAAATACTTCAGTAAAGAACAAGTATTTCAAAACTGTGTTTATATACAATACTCGAAGATATACGTACATGCCAAATGTGATCTTACATTTAATTTTATTTTTTTTGCAGACAAAATGCAGGTAAGTGGAGGTATAAAGTATTAAATGCGAGTAAATGAACGTTGTTGAGTTCCATCACTAACACCTATTCTCTACTCAAAATGCCCCGTCTACATAAAAGACCATCTTAAACAGCAGGGGTGTGGGAATGGTGTTCCATGTGCTGCAGATTGTGGACACAGCACTAAAACAAACAGAACCAGGCCTATGTTTACGGAATTCTTATTAGAAACCTGCAGCTGGCAGCAACAGTAAGTTTCACCTCGGCCTTGTACTGTATCAAGGTAGGGCTACATGAAAAAGTAAAACAACCTCAGCAGCTTTTAACAGTCCTCCTACCTCAGGGTTCCTATACATTTTACATAGGTTCAAATTCAAGCACTTTTCAAGGTGCATTTTCAAGCTTTTCCAGGATCTTACGCTCAAGGTAAATACACATTTATATAATCAGAACAATCACTTCATCACAAATAATTCTGAAAGAATCATGTAATGATTGAATTGATGAATTAAAGAAAAAAAACACATTTCAAAATGTTTTGCTTGTGTTGGTAGACTATATCCTATGTACTAAGCTAAAATAAAACTATTTATCATGAACGTAATGCAGTTACAATTTCCACAAGTGTCAACATTGACGTTGCAATGTGCTCATGTGCAATAGGGAAATCACAAGATGTGCAATTTCAAGGAGAGTTGACTCAAACGCGCCCACACTTCTTTGCTGCTTGATACAAAAAGGCAAAAATAAGCAAAGTTCTCATTTTCTATGACTAATCTACAAGAGAAGCCTGTCTGATGTAATATACAACATTTACTCTGATGTAAACATTCTTGAATACATGGGAGTGTGTTGAATCACCAATCACAATCATTCTTGATAAATCTATCAAACAGAGAAGGACCTGCTTTGGTTGTCTTATAAATGCACTCCCCCACAAAATAACCCCAATCATTCTAGAACGACCTATAATTTCCAAATAGAGCGAATAATTAAGTCAGTATTTTTTCATATGACAAGATATATTGCAAAAAAACAAAATATCATGATGTCAGTTTTTTTTTTCTCCAATCGAAGCATTTCCAAGGATTTCCAGCACCTAAACGGACCATGTGACCTGTAAGCCCCCACGGACACTAGCATGGAACCAAGCCACAAATGTTTGAGAAGAAATAATTTAATTCAACAAAATAAGTAAATAAAAATATATAAAGAGGCGCTAACATGCTCGGGCTTTAAAAATGCCTCACCTGTCTGTAAGCACACTTTGCAACCTATACAAACATGTCTCAGCCACTATAAAACATTCTGTTCCTAACACATTATCAAAAATCCAAGCATTTTCTTACCCTTGAAAACCATTTTTGAATATGTTTTCATGGATTTCCGGCACCTGTATTAAGCCCATTGCCTTTAAGCCTCTGAGGAGACACTGAGGAGGAACCAAGAGACAAATCTTTGCCAATAAAGAATGAAGATCAACAAACGCGTTGATGTAAACGTTGAATAAGTGGCTAACACAGTCAGGCTTAAGGGGTGTTACGCTCCTTGTTACAGATCTTCAATCACCCCTCTTCCCAGTTTCTTTATAGTTACCAGGTACTGCATCTTACTTTGAAAGGGGTTAGGTTAGATGTTGTTTTATTAATCGTCATTGATAGTATAAGAAAAAACTCCCCTGATAACATGAGATTCAGGCTACACTGCAACATCAGCGGACAAACTGCCAAAGGCAATTTTTGGCAAATTACACTGCAAGAGATATCTTACTCATAGAGGCTGTAAATAATATTCAACCACCACAATCACAGGGTAATTTAGGGCTTGTTTAACTACATAAGTGGATGAGAGGTCATTTTTGGATTTAAGAGTTGATTTCAGCAACAGTCTGGCTCAGTATAATGCTCTTATACTCTTATACTTGTATGTGCTTTGTCCTCAGTGAACCCCAAACTACAGGAAATTCAAGTAACTTTGGGCAGCTTGCAATCCAAGCCAAGACATGATGGGTGCAATGTTTGCATTTGCTTTCTTTGTATCCCAGTGTAATCCAAAAGTTAGCAACAAAACCATTTTGTAAACAGTTACATTTACAACCCTGGTTTTCTGTCCACATACAGTAAGCTTACTTAAGATGTTTAAGCAAGCAAAGGCGAGACAAAAAACACAATTTCGGCAGCAGCATTCGAGACTGTGTGTATGTGATATGGAAGACAAAATTGGTTGCATTGTAATACACAGAACAGACAAACTCATGGGATTCCATTTGTGTCGAGTCTCTGTTCGGGTTTCCAGCACTGCCCTGCATCTCAGTCATCAATCATGAGTTATCATGCGACTGACCTTGTTGGAATGTAGCTCTGACCAACTTTGGAGGCTGTTTGCTAGTCTACAGAAGAGGCATTTATTTACTTATTTAGGGGATCATGTGTACTGCATTACGAAAGAAACACTTGATCATTGAGCCCTGTAGGCGTTTTAAAATACACAATGACACAATGGAAGTCTCTACGTAATATACCTAAACTATACTTTCAAGCTGCGTGTTACAATCATAAGAGGTAGTGGGATGTTGTGGTTGTCAATGAGGTTTCATAATGCAGCTGAACACTTTTTACGGGGAATTTCACTGATGTTACACAGTAGGGCCAGTTTAGTACATACATACTGCACATGCACAAATCACTCCAAACTGTTTCCACCCATATGACCAATCTTTGTGACAGTGTTAATATCATTTTCTACTGCGTTTGACCACAGATAAAAGGTGGCTGATACTGTTGGAAAGGGGAAACAGATGTTAAATAAGTATGGGTCAGGTGGTTGCTTTGTGGTTTCGTCACATGCCAGAAAAAAACAGACCAAGACAAAAAGAGTGTTTGGACTTTTGCCTCCAACTAGGTTTGTAGTGGTATGCTAGTTTTAAGGTGTAATGTGGTATTAAAAATGGATGTTGTACATCTGCTGATCGAAAGTATTAAGTTTACCCATGTCAGTATTTGAAAAAAATATATATTTATTAGGTCTTTATATATACTATTTACGTCTGTCAGGACAAAACATTTTGTAAAATGTAAAATTGTCTGTGCAACTGTGGTATTAAAAGTGAAGGTTATTATAATGTGTACACCTGCTTATAGTCTGTCAGGGGATAACATTTTGTAAAATCATAAATTGTCCAATCAATTTATCCAAGCAATGGTGCTGCGAAAGAAAAATCATAAAAATCCTCAGATTAGAACTTCTTAAATGTGAAACTTTCTCTCTTATTCTAGTTTTCTTTCCTTTATGACAGAAAACTGAATATCTTTGGGTTGTGGACAAAGCAACACATTTGATTTCACTTTGGGAAACAATGCCAATTTTCACCGTTCTATAGAAAAAAATAATCGAATGTATTAAAAAACAGTTGAGTAGTTTTTGTTTGCTGATACTTCTGAAAGTAGGAACATTATTTCACTGTGTAGATTTGCCATGTTTACTTTAAAATCTATCTACTTCTTCCACCACTGCTAATTTCCAACCAAAACATTCCAAATTAAGCTATTCGACATTGATTTGTTTATAGTGACATGCGCCATGTTAGAACGCATGCACTGAATATTCATCAGGAGGGACCATGAGGTAAATGTCACATTTGCATATGACCACAAGCAGCCGCTACACCTGCTGTGTCCCCCGAATGAGCTGGATCAAATGTGCCATTTTATGTGAAAAGCAAAAAAAAAGCAATTATATATCAAGCCAATTCAATCAGATGACCGTGTCTCGCTTTAAGCATACCGTCTATTTTGCTTTCAGATTAAAGTTAAGAAACGGATACCGCCCATCACTAACTACTCAATGGAGGGGGGCTTGAACACCGCACGTGGTGCGCATAATGAAACACTGATTAGGCTCCCTCGTCATTGGAACGTGCCTACCAAACGGCAGCTTTTAAAACAGACAAAACGATTCAAACACCAGCAATAAACTAGTCGCCGACACCCAAATCCGGCTCCTTGCACCACCCGAGATACAAGCTCAAAGCCGCCCAACCCGTCTGTTTAGTTAACAGTCGCCCCGCTCGGACATGCTAATGCTAACGCCAGCCCGTAAACGAAGCAACAATTCAACCAGCTAACGTTAGCTAGCAGACGAGTCAGAGGAAATTAGCTTACAGCCGACAAAGAGCAACCGTAACACATGCTGTCTGAAATAACGAGATAAATGTTCAGAAACAGTGGTTAGTAACATCTACACGTTGCGGCAAATGCTGCTCGGGTCCATGTTGTGGGAGTGAATGATAACAAATGGGTTTTTTATATAGTTACCTCACTCGAGTGCCGTGTGCATCTCCTCTCCGCTCGGTACTAAAAAAAAAAAAAATCCGCCGTCTGCTTTACGTCAACGGGCGAAAGGCCTGGCATTCACCAACGGCTCGCGCGCACTTTATGTAGACTCCCGAAAGGGGCGGACCGAGAGTCTACGCTGTCTGCGCAGCGAGCTGAAGAAGAAAGCACTGACGCTTCTTTCCGCCACATTGTGTCTGGGGCTGTCATATGACTACCTGCGGAAATGGTTTTTCACACAGACAGCGAGAACTAAGCGACACGACAGCGAACAAACACCGTCAGCAAAATACACACAGGCACACTGTATTTATAAGTCATATCCTGTTAGTGGGTTTTCATGGCAACTCATCGTTTAAGTCCAGGAAGATGAGGTTGCTCTCACATCAAACTTTGGTCACAGTGTCATCACATGTCTCTTAAAAATAGAGAAGCAATTTCTTAGTTTCTTCCTTAATTATTGTTATGTGGTTCACTGTTCACTGTTCAAATCCTCCAAAAACTAAGTAGGGAGCCGAAGCCACGCCCCTTTCCGGTTTTCCACATGACACCTTATTTGGTAAAAAACATACATGTATGATTGTGGATGAAGAGCCCCCTCGAATTGTGTCATAAAGTACTTTAGTAAAAGTCTTAATATATGTAAATATACATATATTTACATGTACACTGTACTATGGGTTGACCAATTGTTTACATTATTGTATCTGATATTCAGCATTTTGCTGACTATATGAATCAGTGTTTTTTGTTTGTTTTATCTGATTGGTGTTAAATTGATTTTAATATGCACTGCAATGGTTTGGTTCTGATGCAACTTGCAATCTGCAAAGTAACTAGCGACGAAAGTTATCAAATACATGTAGTGGAGTAAAGGTACAACATTTTCCTCCAAATTAAAGTGGATTGGGAGTATAAAGTAGCAGCACCCCAAAAGTACAGTACTTGAGCAAATGTACTTCTGGTAAAAAGTGCTATGTTTGCCTCCAATATTTAATGTAGTGGAAGTATAAAGTAGCAAGATATGAAAATACATACACCTCAAGTGTATCTTGCTACAGTACTTGAGTAAATGTACTTACATTCCATCGCTGAATTGATAAATCAGTGTCAATAAACCCATGAGATGCAGGAGAGACGAGATAAATATGCAAGTTGAAACCAGCTGGATCTGATTTTTTGTTTGCAGGTTCCTCATTCGCTTACCAAACGTTTGAACTTTACACACACTGAATAGCTTGTTTAGTAGTGTGTGCACATTTAAAGGTGCACTCTGTAGAAATTTTATCAGAAGAGAAAGATTTTTATTGACTGATTTTTTGTTTAATCCCTACACAAACTCAATAAACAAACCTTCCTTGCTTCGTGAATAAATAAACTGACCTTAAAGGACAACACAATTTCCTACTGTTTTACTTTGTTTATATTTGGCGGACCCTGCCACATTTCTTGCTTCAAACAGTGCTCTGGGGGCCTTATTTTCCTCTGAACAGCCTGTTTATTCACTTGTGGAAAAACAAACATTTCTGACTTTGTGTTATGGAAATAAGCACATGCAGACCGTGACTGGATTAGCACTGTGGCATGCAGGGCACGTGGCCTGAGCAGGGTGGTAGTTGAGGACAGGCGTCGTGTCCTCTGTGTTGTGTCTGTAAAACGTAATTCTGATTCCTTTCTTTAATAAAAACACATTCTCAATCATAAATGTTTAATGGCAATTTCAAACATAATTACAAAATTGAACATTAATATTCACAGTCCACCAGAGGGCCACGGCTCACACTTTGGGAATCACTGCTGCATCCTGAACTCTACTATACAAAAACATCCGACTGCATTATGCCAGCAAAGCATTTGTGTAAACAGTCAGTGCCTTGAGGGTTCACCACCTCTGTGCTGCTGGTTTTGTCATTGACCTCTCCGCCTGGCCTCATATATATTTACACTGGACTTTTTATGCAGTCTTTGCAAGCGATCGATAACTTCAAACACAGTGCTTCGAGGAATCCATCAGGAGATGGTCTGAAATATCATGTGTTACCATATTACAGTAGGGAAAAGGCTCTGGACCAGTGACCTTCACTAAGTGTGTGTGCAGGTGAGTGTGAGACGCTTGGATGCTCAGAGCGGACGCACAGCTAATTTCTGTCGGCCTTACACCACCTGGGTCCACTTCCCGGCTCCTCCCCGCTGCAGGTTGCCCCCCCCCTCGTGTCGGCCGTCTCTCCTGAACACAGAGCGATTAATATCAAGTGATTGGCAGCCATGTTCTCACTTAGCGCTCCGGTCATGGTGCCCCAGGGTCTCTGCCAGTCGTAAAGCAATACTAGAAGTGCCATTGTGGTTTTCACTGTCATTTAGCCAGTACCCAGCCCCAGCAGACAGAGGATGAAAAGTGCCAATGGCCGCTTTGAATTATGAGCTCCACTCAGCCCCGGCCATATATACAACCCAGCACAGGGAGCCATTTCCTGCTGAAATGCCTCTTGCTGCAGATTACTGAGGTAATATTTCCTGCACTGCAACTAGAGTGGTTATGGTCCGCAGGCAATCTACCTGACGCAGCACTTGCCTACGATTCGCCGACTGGCATGAAAGACGAGGCACTGGCTCGTGGTGATATTGGCCTTTTTTATCACACGCTGGTTAAAAAGGTGAGGTGATTTTTAATGAGGACAACAAGTGTAACTTTTCACACGAGCCGGAGGGCCATAAGGGCTTGAATGGCCATCATGTGCGTAATCACAGGCACAAGTGAAATAGTTCATTCGTGTCATATCCCCTATTATAAACCCACATTACTGGAGTCAAGTTAAGGTCGTCCATCTTGAATGCGCCCTTACAGTTGATGGAAATCGGGCATTGGGAATATGCAGTCTGGATCCTGCGTGTGTGTGTGCGAGTGTTCCTGGCTGACATTTTGCTGATACAGAGCAATATTGGCACCCCAGCAGACCCGCTGGTGTTCTGTCCTGGAGGGCAGCCAACCCAGAAAGAAAAAGAGAGAACGAGCGAGAGAGGCTGAGAGAGAGAGAGAGAGAGAGAGAGCGAGAGAAAGGGGGAGAGACGGCAAGTGACAAGTTTTAAATATCAGCTCATTAGCCACCTGTAAACCCCATCTAATGAGCGCTCATGGATTTTTCATTCCCTTTAATTGGGTAGAGGTTGGAGAAAGCCGAGTACACTTGCTTGTTTCCCCTCAGGTTTGTTGTACTTGCCAAAGCTCTAACGCACACACGCACACACACACACACACACACACACATACTACTCCGATAGAGCCAACCAACACCCGCCCTCTCCAACTAACACATCCTGGATCGATGTAAGCAGAAGGAGAGGGCCGAACACGCTCCATTAGGCTTGCCGTTGCTCCATGTGAACATATACTGACAAAATAGATTGACTACTTTACAGTATTAATAATCAATGTTTCCTATGAAATTTTAGCTGTCATAACCCTTTTTTGTACAGTTTGTAAAAAAAAAAAACAACAACACATTTTGTTTTTTAATAACACTTTATTTACACTTTGAATATTACATTTGATCAAATCTTCAGATCATACAAAACAATTTGAAGACAGTAGAACACCAAGTTGAACACAAACGTGAGTTTTCAACATAACGTACTCTCTCAGAAATGTTAAAAAAATTACAATATTAGCTTCTCGGTATAGCAACACACGTCCCTTCCTGTTGCCAGGCAGAATAGAGTCCCACTGGAACTTATATGACACTCTTGCCAAAGAAAGGTCTGTCCTGTGTATCGGGTTTGTGCAGATGCTCTCTTTCTATTTAGTATAATAGACGACATCTCTTTGGGGCTAATGTGCAAAGCAAGGCGGGCTGGTAGCTTTCCAGGTCAGGAGAATACGTTTCTAAGCAACAACCATTGCTAGGTGCAGAGCGAGAACCGCTCAAGAACCACGGTTCAAAATAAGTGCCAGACGGAAAAATTTGGCAATAGGCATGGGACGATATATTCATGTCATGATTATCTTGGCTAAAGTAACTGCTAATCAAAAACTCTTAAAATGGCACTAAGACATCCTGGAAGCCCTTCACCTTACACTTTGTTTAGATAAAACCATATTTATTGCATCACAGATACATTTATTAAGTGAAAATCAAACAATCGTAAGTCAGTAAATCATACTATCTCAGATGGATCAATAAATGGTGGACACTTCATGTTCCTCCCATTCTTTAGTTTGGAATCCATCTTACTTCCACACATCCTGTTTAACGTTCCTGTGGGGGATATAGTGGGCAAAACGAGCTTTGAGCCAAACCAGGTGTTGGATTTGTTTTTTAATGCCTGGAAAGACGCAGGCTCCCCCTTGTAGCAATTCAAATTCAAATCAGAAATCAATAAAGGAATGCATGTTATTGTGCTAGACAGCTTTCTCTAGTCACCAGTATTCACAATGATCACAACATGACCAACTTATCCTGAGTGTTTTTATCGTGACCTGCGATTCAAGCTTATATCTTCCCATCGTTAGTTGGCGACCTGGCAAACAACGAATAAATTGAAACCTTACATTTTCTTTATGTTCGGTCTTCAATGGTACGCTGTGACGATGCTGTGCCTATGCTTTAGTTAGGTGTAGGTACAGAAACCACACGGTTATGGTTCGGAAAAGATCACATTTTGTCTTAAAATACCCGGTTTTGTCTTTACAAACGCAGCCTGAAATATCCCGACCTCACGTTAAAAATATCCAGTGGTTTCATGCCTACAAACATTGAAACACACCCAACTCCGCCAGCTGCAATGCCGCCACCCTCCCCTTCACCTCCTGAGATGAAAGAAAAGCTTATCTACGTGTAACGTGCACATGATACGATACACACTGTGGAGAAACACAAACATATTGTACTGGAGAGTGGGCCGGAAAAGATGAGTGATCCTTCAGCAGGGCGACGCTCTCACATTCCGGAGACACTGATGGGAAAACGCACTTCACTTTACGAGCGCTACGTTCTTCGCATGACCTTGTTCTGGATTAACCTGTTGTGGGTTAATAGAACAACAATGCCTCCTCCCAGAACTCAGCAGATATCTCTGTTTGCAGGTTTTCTGTTGAATTCGAGCAGCCCAGTCGCGAGTGCTGTTAAAGGTCACTGTCGAATGTAAGATCTGCAAATCAGATCATGAAGCATGTTCAGCGTTGGATGAATTACATAAATGGGGATTTAATATCCTACTTTGCCTGCTCTGTGTTATCAACACCGTGAGCACCAGCTCAGTGAAAACGTATTCGTCTTCACCTGCTGTTGCAACGAGTCAGCACGGAATATTTTAACATTTGCTTTAAAGAAAGTAACATTTCAGCCCTATTTTCCTTCATGGCAAACCTCATTCCCCTTACTCACAGAAGCAACTTGTATTATATAGAATTAGATATGGGTTCGTCTGAAGAAATGCTTCATTCCTGTGTTTTCTCAAGAGGTCGCTTGATTGATTGATTGAACCCGTATTTATTTGCGAAGAATATCAAGTACATTAGGTCTAGAGATTGAAATGTTGTCGTCTTGAAATCGGATGAATGCATTTCTAGGCCAGTGAGCACCGAAAAACTCCACAACATCCTGACAAACACAGTCTGGCATATATTACAACCCGTCGCAAGCGGCTTATTTTGACCATTATTTATGTTTCTTGTATGTTTCTAGCAATTATTAGGGCAGCAAAGGAGCAAGTCAGGCAAAAAGTTTAGGGAGGGTACCCAGCGTCTACTATGCAACTTTGGAAGTCACGTGGCAATCATCGGATTCAGTCGAATGATCTCGTATCAGGTGTGAAGACACACAATGTTGTGAGCAGCATGTAAGATAAGCAACACACGCAGCAGCGATTGGATTTATTGGTTTTGGTGAACAGGTTTTTTTTTTTAAATCCCTAACAGACACGGACGTATTTCACGTATAGGAAAGAAAAAGAAAAAAAGGGGGTGTCTCATTAACCGAGAGCACGAATGAGCTTAAGTTCACTGAAGCGTACTGAAGTCTGATTACCATAAAAGACACGAGCAGGTAAAGAAGGTGAGAAGTGTCTTTTTTGCTGACGTGGAGCTGCGGAGTTTGTGTTTGTGTCACTGTGGCAAAGTAGTTCACAGTTTATGATCTGCAGTAGTCGACACCTGTGTTTTTTATCATACAATCTACAGTCTGCTCTGCACCTAACTTGCATCAACCCTCGAAACTAAACGTCTCTGGAGTCGCCATGGAGATTACTGTCTGATGTTATTATGTAAATATATTCCTCTTCCCTTCTTCTTTTTTTTTTTTTGCCTGCCACGAAGACACACATTCAATCATTCTAAATCACGGTGATACAATGGACAAAATTAGACGCCGCACCCGATGTCTGCTTTAATTATCTGTTAAGTGAAATATCAATATTCATGAAGGCTTTGGATGGATGCGTTAATTACAGATATTATCCTTGAGTGGTTGATTGATAAACTGTTTGTTTTTTTTTCCGGATCTGCAGCTTCTATTTGTGCGTGCGTACATTTTCAGCTCTTCGAACATCAACGGTGTCAAATCTAATATCTATGCGTTCAAAGTTTTAGGGTTTCATTTCGTTTTTTTTTTTAAAATTCCCCCGCCAGTCACTGATGGCTCTCATGTACAACAGAAACAGAATAAGTGAGACAAGTGCCTTTCACGTGAGTACAGAGGTTTCATTAGCTTTGAAAACCCCGAGCGGTGAAACTACATCTGCAAACAAAAAAGGCACCCTCTCTTTTCTGATGAGGATAAACTACACGAGCAGGTGCTGAAGGTATATCAAGTGTTGTTCTCTGCTCCTTCGCGGCGGAGCGAGAGACGATTTCTGTACGAGATCAAGCGCTCACAATAAAAGAACACGATTCTTTCAAGGCGAATCCCGTCCTTCTCCGAGCACAGAGGAGTGCTTTTGATTCCTGACAGCGCTGACATTTTCTTAAATTCAGCCGCGGCTCCTCCTGTCAATAAGTTGCTATTTCTCCCTCTCTGAGATCTTATGGGGGGGGGGAAAGAATCGGGCATGTTCAAAGGCTCCCCGCAGAGAAAATATCATTTCAAAAAGGTGCTGGAAATCTCATGTCTACAGACCGGAGCCAATCAAAGGAAGCTTTATTTTATTTGCTTTTAATGACGTGACAAAGATGAAGCGAAGCATTTGATGATGTTGCACTCTCTATTATGCTCTGTAAGAAGAGAGCGTGCTGTGCTTATTGTCGAACGTGCGGATTTTACACTTGTAACACTGATATTATAGCCTAAGTCCCTGGAACATTTGGATGTTCTGCTGCAGCGCATGTAATATTGTTTTGTATTGTAGGATTCCCCATGCACTAAACCATCTTATTCCCAACGTACGTTCTTACAAATGTAGTAATAGTTACGAACGACTAATTTCATAGTAAAATCCTCCCTCTGACTCAGACAGCTATCAACGACTCGCACAGGTGGAGCATTACATCCCCAAATAATTCAGAGAAAGACACGTGCGCGAAACCTTACGAGCATGTGGTGACAACAGACAAGGAAGGCGCTTTTCTAAACCCACGTTATAAAGTGCTTAGATAAAAGACCATCCGTATTCTTATTATCGTCCCCGCGCAAAGTTCTGCTCTGTTAAGGCGGCTGTCAAGGTCGAGTTCAGCTTCCAAAGACGTTTTGAGCCTAGCATCCACTTTCACCTGACCAAGTTAGACATGTTTTGTGCTGCTAGGCTGCTTTGCTACATTGTGTGTGGCTCTGTTTCTTTTGTGAAAAAAAAGAAAAAAGAAAAAAGAAAAGAAAAAGAAAAAATTTATTTGCGAGTCATTTCAAAGGAAGAATATGACTGAAAGTCTTGAGTGCTCAGCAACTTCAAACAAAGTATGATGGAGGTGCTCTTTGGTAGTGAACACTGACGTTCACAAAAGAGAAAAATCAAAGGCACTCATGTGGCAAAAAGGTAAAAAAAAGAAAGAAAAAAAAAAAGCCTTTCTCAGGATGCTGCTTCATCCTGAGGTTCTCGAAAACATTGATATGGCCTTGTGCTGCTGCATGTGGGCAGCTACACAGATTGTTTTAAAGCATGCATTAAACAAAGTTAAGAATTTAGGCATATGATAGTCGGGCTGGGCGATATGACCTAAAAATTGAGTCGTCGATTGACGATTTTGATAGATTTACTTTTTCCTTCTTAAAAACAAACTACGAATGACAAATGAATTGTTAAAAGCATTGCTTTAATTTTAATGCTTTTATTGTAAACAAAATTGTCCTTCCATTTTAAACAGTGCACCTTTAAACTCACTTGATATATGTAATGTGTCCCTTTTTGATAAAATAGATACATTTAACACGTCAGTTTGCAAGTTTTTATAAAAATAGATCAGTTTCCTCATTGGGATTGATAAAGTGTGCACATAACTTTCATTAAATACTGTAGAGAGCAGCAGCAATAAGGAGTTGGTAGAAATAATGTTGACAAGTTCCAACCCTGAGCTATGCTATATCCCTGAAGATATGCAAACCAAATGTAGCATCTGCATGCATTGCAGAGTAAACATGACATGCTGGTAGATGTACAGGAAGCGAGGCGTCTGCTTCCTCTGGCTTGAGGCCCCGTTGTGGCTTCGTAGCACAAACCTGGGAGGAAGTTTTCAGCGTGTGGACGAACCTTCCACTGCATATACGGGCACCACATCTTTAGCGATATGCAACGTGACTGCATCCGTAACAGCTGTCCACTGGGACCCTTTCCTCTCATACGGGACACAATGATTAAATGATTCCGCTAACGTTGGCTGCTTTTCAGCAGGCGTTTGTGGGCTGCCGCGCTCCTGTACATCTCATAGTGAACAACAAATGTCCCGCCGTGATGCATGCGTCTGTTTGAGATGCTGAATTAAAATGTGCGGGACCGTGGTTTGTTCGCGGTCCGACGCCACAAAACCAAGCTACTAACGAGACAGTGCCTTCGTAGGAACGAACTCTTGTCTCGCTGCATGTTGTTGTGTTTGTTTCTCTGTGGAAAGTCAATGCGGGGGGGTGGGTGGAGCCCACTATGAACTACGGGAGCCCATGAGGAGCGGCGGCGGAGCAAGTTAAAGAGAAAATTGATTTTCACTTTTTGAAATCGTCCTAAACCACAAACTCGAATTAATCGATTTGTCGCCCAGCCCTATATGATAGCTTTCTAAAAAACCTTTCAGCCAGTAAAGGGCCTCGGATTTTTGTCTTTTAAGAAGATATCTTTGGAGAAAAAAACAAAACAAAAAGTAGATTTCTCAAATAGAGCAGAACAGCAGCATGCATGCACAGTCAGGCCCGTAAAGCAGTTTATACGTGCCGGGTTCGGGTCTTGATTTTAGGCCCATGCGGAACTAAAATGTGCGTAGGCCACCTTCATTGTAACAACAAAAGATATAGTGAAAATCTTCTGCTGCACCGCCATTATTGCGATGTCAGACTGTCCTCCCATTAGAAATGTCAGCATCAGTTGTTTCAGCAAATGAATGTCAACCAAACAGTGACGTACGTTATTGTCCAAATGATGAATCTCTGTGGCGAAAACGTGTAATTACAATCTAACCTAATCTGAAATGATGCACAGGGACCCAAAAAAAGACCTTTTCCCATAAGCTTACAGTGCGAAAGAAGCAGCTGTGCGACTGTGGAAACGTTATTATTTTCTTAGCGTCGCAATCCGAAATTTCATTATCAAAATTTGATCCATTAGGTCTGCTAACATTTGAAAAGTGCAGAAGCACCTCACGATTAAATCGCTTCGTAGGCACGCGTGTAGTTCTCGTTAGACGTCCGCAGTCTAAAAATGGCGTTGGACTGCTGTTGTTCCCCTAACCAAGTCATCCTGAGGTCAAACACGACCGAACAGATCAGAAAATGCTCATACGTGTCACTCGCTCATGAAACCGACAACACATTTCCTCATTTAACTCTGAGGACTTGTTGCACGAACAGACGAAGCAGCCATCAGAAACTTTAACCACATCAGTTAGTTGCCGTTTATTCACCACCGCTTTTCATTTCACAGATTTCGCAGGGAGAGTTTCACCGCTCTACCCCGCCCCCTCCTCACTCTTTTCCGTCTCCGGCACTTATTTTTTTTGACACCTACCTAGATCTGGTTTCTTGGGAGATCACACGGAAAAATTTATGAGAGCTGTCACTCAGATGAAGCATTCGGTCTGGGTGTCATTCTTTATCCCCTATCCAATAGCTGTCTTTCTTTCATTCCTTCGTCTTTGTTTTTTTTTTTTGTTGTACCGCTCATGCTTTCTTTCTTGTTCCCTTTCTTGTCCATCCCTCTTCATCTGCAACGTGCCCACAGACAAAAATCTCACTCAGCCGCTGCGTGCGATGTACAGATCGGATCAAAAACACACTGAAGCTTTTGTTTTATTGCTGACACACACAAAAAAATAAAAAAAAAAGTGTTCATGTATGTGAAACAGACATTTTCCCTTATGGTCTTTCTTAGCCTCCATATGACAGTGGTGACAAGCAGGACAGATCGCAGCTCGCACACTGTGCCAAAAATAAAAGCCGTCAGTTGCGTGCGATTTCTTCTTTTCACATCCTTTGCACATGCATCGCCGCCGATGCACAATACCACGGTCTGCTATACGTGCGGCATAGCGATACAAAAGGTGATTTGATATATACAGATTTTATTACACTAGCCAATCATTAGCATAATTTTACGAGTTTTCCGTCACATTTGTTACGGAAACTGTTCGTGTGATGGCTGCGCCGTGCCTTTACCCTGACATCCCAAATCCGTTTTGCCACGTGCTGTCACGATCCATCAGCTTAATCCGAGAGATCACGATCGTACTCTGCCACGAGCATCGACGCTGTTATTCAATAAGAAGGCCATGTTTCATCCTTCATCTGTCACGGAACCAGCGAGTGAAAAGTGTAAAGGGACCGAAGCTTCGTCTTCATCCCCGACGCAGGCGGCAAACTCAGGAGACCTGCCGCTCATGGATCTGCGCGCACGAAGTCACGGGAATGTAAATGATTTTTTAAAGGTTAAAGGTCAATGTCTTGAAACTCATGCTTCTTTTAACACAGAGTACGTCAAATAAATGGCATCGGAGATGAGGGGGGATTTTTGCTGAGATGGATGGAAATGATTAACCCAACAGGGACATACATCCAGGAAATACGACATTGTGCACCTACATCCACGTATACAGATTATTTTAATAACAGCCAACAGAGAAATATAACTTTTTCTACTAATATTTTTTCCTTTTTGGTTATTATTTCCTCTCCTTTCATAAAAAGAAAAAAAAACCCTGATCATTTGTATTAGTCACATTAATCTCACGCCAATAAAACACTCTTTTAAATTCATTTTAGGAAATTCTTTCTTGACAAGAGTTGGATGACGCTACATGAAGCAATCTTTGTAAGTTACATCCCAATCACCTGTTGTAGGCAATGGGAGTTTCTGGAAAACCACTGATATGATGAAAATCTATATTTCTTATTGATGCGTTTGACTGTCGTTGTGGTCGGGTTAGTTTTAGACACAACAAACATTTGGTTAGCTTTAGGAAGAGACCCTGTTTTGGCTTAAAATACCTGGTTTTGTTGTCACAAACACAACTGAAAAAACTGCCCTGAGGTCCCCTTGAAAACATCCACTGGCTCCGTGATTACTATTACTGTACATTGTTCTGCCTCATAAAAGTGCACCTTGAACGGTGGTCAGGGGCTCGGCAGCCTTCTCGCCTGTGACTCCACCGCCATCCCCTCCACCTCCTGATATGACAGTCAGGTCGTAAACACGTGAGATCAACGTGATATGAAGCACATTGTAGAAATGTTAATATGGTGCACATGACACACACAAAGAAACGTTAACTACCAACATTTTATCCAGGCCAATCCAATTTAAGACGCCGGTACATCTGGTTTATCTCTCTTTCGGTTTCATTTGTTTTCTTTGCGTCTTACACTTTTACAGGTTGCCATGTTATCGCAAGCTTTTACAGGTCACCTTTGGACGGAGCTAGACACGCTGTTTCCTCCTGTTACTACTCTAAGTGCTTAACTGGCTCCAGACTTTAGCTTCAAATATAGCTGACAGACAAGACAGCTAATATCACCATTGCCTTGAAGGTTCTCCGAGCAGTTGTCCGCTGGTCTGCGGGTGGCAGTGATGCACCAAAGTTTGCAGCAATGCCCCAACAAAGCTCGGACAGAAGAAGACTTACGTGCAAACGATGCAAGTTTCAAATCAGCTGTGCAAATGTTTTATTTATGAGGTAATGCATCACTCATATGTGTTGGATTCCACACACAGTGCGTATTGGTGATGTAATCAAAGCCTTTCTTTTAGTCCTTCAGTTATTCCAATCTTCCTGTAAGAAACCAGGACATTAAACCTGACAACCCACAAACCTGATTTAAGACCAGGCTAAACTCAGGACTACTTTAAACCCTGTCTGAGAAACACAATTTCTGATAATCTTGTTTTAAAGCTCTCTTTATGTTAGTGCCAGGCCTAATCCCTGTCTTGGAAATTGGCCCAAAACTAGAACAGAGGAAGCCAAAGAGAGTTCACATTGTGATTTGCATGCTGGCCCTCAGCAGCAGCTTTAGTTGGCTTACGCCTAAAGCGGCCTGTGCCTGAAGATCCTCCGCTGAAAGGTCTGCTGCATCGCGGTTGGGAGAGGCAAAAATAATAAAACAAAAACTTGCTTTAAAAGTCCTTAAGCACGGCGCGGAGTTTCCCTAGTGTTTCATGATGTCCGATGACATTTAGATAGGAGGCAAAGGTCTCTCTGTTCGAGTCCATTAATAAAGTCTAAAACACACAGTGAAGGGAGATAACTTGGAGTTATTCCTCCTAAAGGTCAAGTGGATCTCATGCAATTACCGAGTGACGGGACAAACCTAGAGTGTGCCGGAATTCACTGAGGGAAAGAACGGAAAGATAAGAGGCCCTTATACTCCATGTAACTGTGCAGGAGCCTATAAACATCTTCTATCGATTATCTGCGTCCCAGTTGTTGCACAGGGTTCAAAACTAACTAAACGTCCTCTAAAAAGGGCCTGTTTTTGCCAACTTATCAGGCCGAGGTTGTCGTTCATGTCCGACCACATGACGGAGAGGATCTCTGCATAGATCGACCTTTTCGATCAGGAGTAAAATCCTTTTTTTGTTTCACAGGAAAACAGCCACCGCGTCACTCTCACCAAATCCGCCAGACTCCATTTAGAAAAACAGTCATTTTAATCATCGCGCAACACAGAACTTCACTTAAACAAAATAAAACTCACCAAAACCATCTTGGTTTGTCTTTCTGCCGGTCCAACTATCGCGACGAAACCCTTCATTTACCCAGGTAGGTGTGAAAACATCAGCACAGGAGCGAGCGGAAGAACGGACATCAGAGAGGCAGCGGGACAAAACAGTGTGAACCGAGGCAAACTTTGATTTGAGACTTTTGTAGACAGGAGATGTTACATCGCTGAGGTTTTTTTTTTTTTACCTTTGTGGACCGGAGCAGACACACAGATATACTTTCAGACACACGCAGGCAGACGCTCGCGGCATCACCGGCCAATTTACAGCACATCAATACGACTTGCCATTTAAAAGTTCAATATTAAGCGAGGAGTCTTTATATATGCTGAGCCTCTCGCTGGCTTCTCTTGCCTGAATGTGTTATGTGACCTAAATGATTATTCTGTTGTGCTGTTGGAAAAAGAAAAAGAAGCAGACGGCGTGAAGAGAGCGGTTTATTATGCAGCTGTCCCAGGGTCACGAGTACGAACTTCATAACAAGCGAACGCTTAATTTATGATCTGTGTCTATTTATGGGGAACCTTCTTGTAATCCCTCACTTTAATCTTCTTGAATCTGAACTCAAGTCTGCCTCGGTCTTCGTCTGGCTCGCTGTCTTTCTTTCTCTTTTTCTCCCTCTCTCGTTATCTGCCAGCCGCCGAGAACATTCTGGCGTCGGAGCACGGAGAACTTTTCTACCAGTCATCTCGCACGGCGGGACTTGCGTCGCAAATTGTGACACCTCCAGCACGGATGTGACAGTGTGACGGGCGAGTCAGCGGTCCTGTTATTAAAATGAATGTGCTATTGTTTAATGGGGACCAGATCTCTATGACCTGATGGAAACAGTTACCAGTCTTTCTTTGTCAAGAGGAAAGGAACTCGTCCGCTTCTAACTCTTTCCGACATGCTCTGTGTTCTCGGCTCCTCCTACGAAACGCACCTTTTGTTTTTGAGCATTTGATGGAACAAAAAAGAAAAAAAAGTCTGTTTAATATCGAAGTTGTGAATGAGGATGTATCACAGGATGCAGATCGAGAAGATTTTTCAGTGAGCGGGCGCAGTAATGAACTCGTTTTACTGGAGCGCTGACAGGTCTCATCTCATTCTCCTTGGAGAAGCTCTGGCAGGCGTTTGCAGGTCGTCCTCCCAGACACAAGGACGGGAGGAAGGAAACAAAACAAACAAAAAAAAAAACACATTTTGAAAATGACATTCGCTCATCTAACTCCGGATTATTTCTAGCTTTGTGTGCCGAAAGAATAATCAGCTTATAAGCAGCTCAACTGGCAACTGTTCTTTCTTTGTCTTACCTGAAAAGGAGGAGGTGGAGTTACAGGCACGAGAGGGCTGCCAAGCCAGTGACCACTGTTCAAGACTGTGTTTTCATCACGATCTCCACTGGTCGAGGAGATCTTGGGACAATTTCCAGCCGTGTTTGTGGCAACAAAACTTGGTGTTTTTTGACGAGAAGCCAGGACATGTGTTTAACTCCAGCCGTGTCTGTTTGATAGATATAATAGATCTGATGTCCATACAGTTAATACACCAACCCTTATATATTGAACCTACCTCTGGGTCTTTGCTCCTCCGTGTGTTAAGAAGCCGTCGCTGCTAAGTGGAACATCAACACCTGCTGCTGACTGCGCTGAAGTCAGTGAGCACAGGTAGAACAGTCCCCCACGCAGGTGTAAAAACGGAGGATCTGCCTCATATTCAAGACTCAAAGTCATGTTTTCTAATGTTTGCCGTATGAGAAATCTTCCCCGCCGCCTCAAGCCCCCGCACACTTAAGTGGGAACAATTTCCCACTCTAGCGGGAACAATTCAATTCATTTTTATTTCATTTCAGAGTTGACACTAGTCTGTTGTTGCAATCGAAAAAATTTTAGGTCACAGCACAGGGCTGGAGGGATGAAATATTTAGCCTACTTGTTCTTGTTTCACTCTGTTATACATTATTTATTCATTCTGGCCCAAAATGGTTTCCTGACTTAAAAATCTGCACAGAAAAGAGCTGCCTCCCTAAGGGCCATAACACATTGTAGGTTAGAGAAACCGTCTCTCCCTGTCGCCTCGCTCCCCTTCACATGCTGGAACTTTTACTTTGCCAACACATGTTTATAAGCCTGCATAATAAATGCAGAATATCTCTGTCAGGAATTAAAGTTTATCAAGTTTGAGCCACTTGTTTCATGTTCTGCCACATAAATGAAGAGCTGCGAGCTTTGGGGATGTTATATATATCCTGTGTTGGACAAGTCAGTGACTCATTAATAATTCATGACGCGTTCTCACTCGCGACTCGTCAAGTACGGCGGCTCGGTCAGTGGCCTCCAGCTTCAAACGATGACGCTCTACCTTCCCTTCTAGTGTCAGCTTTGCAGGTGAAAAAAAACAAAACAACTGGGCCAGTTCCAGCCCAGGAGAATAGGAATGAATTGGCCCAGATTTGGACCAGTTCTGGTTTATTCGCTTTCGCTCTAGGACTCTAGCCACGCGTCGCTGCTGTCACCAGAACCACCTCGCCCCCCCGCCTCGGGTGAAAACAAACGCTGTGAAAGCGCTGGTGCCAGATCGAAGACAGCTAGTAGAGACTTTGCTTAAAGCCTTCTGTGATGCATTTTTCACATCAAACAATAAAATACCCCAAAGGTTATGATTTTATTTACTTTCCCAAGGAATAATAGACAGTGAAAGAGGAGATCTGAGGCTTTAGGTCGCCCGCCGAGAGGATGAAAATGGCAAACAGTGAGATCCGGCCAGTCGATACGCGTCCGTCCGTGGCAAACACCTCATCACAGGTCAGTTAATGGTGTTACTGGGTTAATGACATGTGTGCCGATCGCGTCTGTAGAGCTGAGTGAATCAAAGGAGAGCAGTTGTAAAGTTGTAACTACAGTTTGCACTGTGAGAAAAATAAGGCCCGACCATAAAACAACTGCTTTTAAAAACGGAGTTCAGCTCACCAATCTGTCCACTCGACAGACCGCCAGCAGCAGAGGCTGTTTTAATGTTAATTATACACCTGCCTCCGACTAACGAATCTTTTAAACAGCACAAAGTAACGTTGGCACCGGAGCTAAACCGACCTGCTTTCACCTCCTCTCAGCTCGGAGTCAACGGTCGCACAATGAAGCGCAAGCGGCTGTCAAAACACATTAATTATGGTAGTTGTGTGTTGTCAGGTTTGTCCACTTTGATGGTGACTCGGACTGAAAGTACGCTCATCATCCATTATGTCTTTCATTTTTTTTTGTATATAATGATGCAGAACGTGGATTGAATATGATGCAACATGACTGTTTGTCTATCTTGCCACCAGATCTGGGCTCCTAATAGCTTGAAACCCATACGGTATTGTTATTTTATGCTAATAAATTGGCAGAGGCCCCAGAATTTGGCGGCTGTTTTCACCCAGCGGGGGGGGCGGGGACATGACTCATCTATGGCCTGATTGTGGCTCAGATCTGGCGAGCGGCGGTGGACCGCCAAAAAGCCATATGTGGTGCTGGATTAACTTGTCTGGTACAATTATGCCATCTGGGATTAATTTTGCTAAACTCTATTGTCTCCAGCATCATAATCATCCCGTTAAGGGTTTGTTAAAGTTTGTATGATGAGAGCATGAAGCTGCCATTATGGTGCCCGTTCGTCAACGTCTGTGACAGAACGTGTTGAGTTTGTGTACATTTATAACGCTATTTTTGACTTAAATTTCTTTTTCGGGCGCGTCAAGTCATTTTATTAGCAAAAACCTGCCATGACAATGAAGTTTAATAGGTGAGTCTTATAGATAGGGAGGTGATTGATTCAGACCTGCGTCATCCAGGCTGTGAGGAATGGCCAGGAAGATGAGATTACACTAAACAAGAGACGAGACGCTGAGCGAAGTAAAAACTGCACAATGAATCTGCACCGTGGGAATAATAAATGTGCTGCTACTCAACTACAGCTCGTCTGTCAAGAAAAAACAATATTGGCTCCAGAAAGAGTTTAAAAAAACAAAACAAAACAAAAAAAAGAAAAAACGGATTGAAGACATTAAAGACGAGCGCTCACACAGTTGTCATCAGATCCTGGTGCAGGAGCTGAGGCGTGTTTCATGTGCGGAGCAGAGGACGGAGCTCTGATGCATGTTTAAGTCGACAAACTGACAGCCGAGTCTTCAAACGGGAACCGTGACGAGAAAGCGGTGACACACCCAGAGGAGCGAGGATTTTTTGGCATTTTTTTCGAGCTTTGTTAAAAGTCAAATCGGCTTAAGTAAGCGATTGCGGGCTTACCATTAGTCGTGGAGCGAGGGGTGTTTGTTAGAAGCCGCTGATGTGTTTGCTCGGAAATGAAATGAAACAAGGCAAACGATGGCGGTTTGAGTCCGCTGAATGACAGAGAGACCGAGGAACACGTCTCAGGAGGCTATTGCCATCTCTTATTCAGACCAGGCAGAGACGAGAAAGACACAGAAACCAAAATTAAACACACAAATCTTTGTTAAAATGTGCGTCTTTGAAAAGTAATCTGATTTGTATAGAAGTCGACGTGCTGTCAGTCGACGGCTCCTCTTTCTCACGGTCTGTCACTTTTCTCGCTCAGTGTTGAAATTGCGTTGAAAACCAGAGATAATCCATTTTTAGCTGACAAGAATATCAGAGATGAGAAACGTTAAGCGAGCTGAAGTCCCGGCGTCACATCCGTGCCGGCCTCTGTAACTCAGCGCAATCTCTCGTTCAGCATTTATTCATCTGTCTTTTAGAAAAAAAATAAAAATAAAATAGCTGTTTCTGGGGTTTAGCAGACACATTCGAGGATGAATGAGTATCTACAGCAGCACTCGTTAGCAAATCGACTGTCTTTACTTGGTTCCGTGCAACACTTCCTCGTACCTGAAGGGCTGAGTAGGTATTTCGCCAGCGACTCACAAACCAGCATCACCATTGGCGTACCGGACCTCCATCAGCTGCAGCTCGGTTAGGTACGTATGTGCGCTACCTTACACGTGACTTACATTATTTACATCAATTAAGTTAACTATGTTAGTTAAAATATGTACTCAGGGTACTCACTGTTACGTGCCAGCTGACTTCCTCCTTTGCTGCTGTAACAATTCCTACAGCCACTAGAGGTCGCTGCCTGACAATAAATGTAAACATGGGTCGTAATAAGCGGCTTTCACCGGCTGACCGAAGTGGTCCTTTCTGTAATGAGGATGGGCTGCTCGTGTCCATGTCCTTAATACCCAACACATGTTTTATGCCATCATATTTAGATGTGTCTCTACTGGAAAGGACACAGATCGCAGCCAACAGCAGGAGTGTTCGCTTACAAGAAACTTTCAGCTCCCTGGTCATCTCCCTCCAGCCAGCAGGCACCTTATTTAGGTGTCTTATTTGTAAAATGACACAGTATCGTATAGATAACGCCTCATTTAAACTTTTTTAATCCACCGATTCTGGGGAGATATCCGTGTTTTTGGCGTATACGTATCTGTAAAAATGCATGTTACAAGCCTTTCTTATTATATGCATATTTACTGCTGACCTATAAAACATATGTAAATGTTTTGATGACTATTAAAGTAAAAATCTTCACATTTAAGCAAGCACACTTTTTTCCGGAGGGCCACATTGAGCTCACAGGCCGTTATTTGCCCACCATCGGTGTTCATTTATTGGAAATGGTGTTCGATAAAGTTTACTTAGAGAGTTTTCTTACTTCTGCAACAGAATCCAGAAGCTCCATTCCTGCTCTCCACAAACCTTGACGCACCGTATGACATTGAGTCCTCTTGTGAGCCGCTCACATTAGCACCTGCCTCTTCTTAAAGATTCTGTCGGTGTTTTGGTCAATTAACATAAGAGTATAATTAAATTTAAATTGCTAACCTCCAAATTATTTTCCCATTAATTCCTCCGTCGTTATCACAAAGTTGTTTTTTTGTTATTAAGGATGAATCTCTTAATGGGTGTTGATTACTTTCGACCAAGCGCAGGAGAAGAGTGGCGGTGGCGGCGGCGGCGTGTGTGAGAGCGACTCGAGAGTTTCTTGAGTTTTCCAGCACGAGAGACCGCCGTGATGTTTATTCATGCCTCCTGCCGCGGTGCTATTGTTTTGC
>OMLP01030295.1:67765-87284 GCA_900302685.1 Spondyliosoma cantharus
AAAACTTTTTTTCTCTCACAGATTTAAAAATAAGGAAGAGCTTTGCCAAATGGATGAAATCATGGATACCACAGTGAGGAGATCGAGGGGCCTCCACTGTCTTTTTTCTGTTCTCTTCTCGTGCACCGATGTGCCGAGTTGACCAGCCACTCAGAGTGACTCGTCCGACTAGTGCCAACAGTGCACCATCACAACAAGCCGGGCCACAGACGCTCAACACCATGTTATCGCTTTCATTACACAACAATTGGACTTCTGACTCTTTTATACCCTTCTGAATTCTCAAACTGTCTAATTATTTCCGGGGGTTATGATACGATACTCAAGGTTTTCAGACTCTTGGACCCCACCTCCACTCTGTCCCTTCACACTTCATTTTATTCTCTGTCTTTTGCTGAAATAATGGTGCTTTTATCCGTTAAGTTGTTCGCAGTGCGAGCAGCACTCACAGGCCTTCAGAAGGTTAGGCTGCACAGCCTCCCCGCCACCGTCCTTCATTATGTCTGGTGCTTTTACTGCCCTTTTTTAAAAAAAAAAAAAAATTGTCTCACAACTTGTTATTAACATGGACATCGTCTCTCTGGGAGCTCCGGAGGATTTAGGGTAATGAGGGAAATTGGCCGGCAGTGTCCTCCAGCTCAGCTCATCCTCCATCAGTGCTGCTCGAGATGTCTGGCTCTCTGTGTAATGAGAAATTTAGCAGTGGAGCGGGAGCAACGTCTCAATCTGTCCTTCTCGGCGCCCCACAAATTATGTCAATATTACTGTTGACACAGGCGGAGGAGCACGTTTATTTTTTCATGTTCCATGTGTTAAATATATATATATACGTATCTGCAGTCCAGCTGTACAGTAAATAAAGCTGGAGGTCTAATATCTTTTAATCCATGATTCACACAGGCATGTTGATTAAAGGTGCTAGTGTTTATTGCTTACAGCAAGTGTTATTGTCACACACGGGCGTTTCTCTGGTGGGCGCACCGACCAGCTGGACGTTTGAACGTCTTTCTCACCTGGGTTAGGAAGGACAAACTTTGTTCTCCTGATGACGCCCAACGAGGACGTGTGAAAACTCGATGCTTCTAGTTTAAAATGCCTAAAAAAAACACATGATTAAAACAAAAAAGAACCGAAATAAAACATTCTCTGTCAATATTGAGTGAAACATGTTGAGGCCAGAACAAAAACCAGGTTATAAGCATGCGTGTGATGAGACGTATCGATCAGCGTGACCTTCATTGTGTTTGAAAACCCTTTCCTGTGAATGAACAGGCGTGTTTGATCCTCACAACGTGAACTTTTGCATCGCCATCCATGTGTTAATCAATAACTTTCTCCGCAGAACACAGTGAAGCAGTAGCTTCAGAGAAGTATATCAGCTTTAAAGATAATGCTCATTATTAACAGTCTTTCAAGTCTGTATTGATATTAACAGGCTGAAGATTTTTACTGTTCAAAAAACAGAACTAAAACATTCTTCAATGTGAGCAGACAACCCCTGCAGTCGTAATTAGCTTTAAACCTTCTCTAAGACGAGTACAACCATGTGTTTACTGAAACGTTATGACTCACTTCTGGGTTTTAAGACTCATTCCTGCGACACACTATTGCTAAGTATAAAGGAAAAATCTACCTCAGTCCCAAATATTTACCGTAGCAAACCCAGCTTTTTCTCTGGACAAAAATGAAATTTGCATCTGACGTCTTTTTAAGAAATACATCAAACTGTCGTGGTTTAACAAAGGGGACACAAACGCAAGACCCACAGGCAGACAAGCAGGCTAACTAAACGAAAAACAAGCTCTGAGAACAAAAAAAAGCGCTGAAAATCCATAAAATCCAAAAACAGAAGAAACGAAAGGCAGATAGCAAAACACAAGAAATCGAGGAACAAGAGCATGGCTCGCATTACAGCAAAGCTTTAGTGATGATTGGACCTTCAAGTGCTTCAAATGCATATGATTTACCTGTTCATGATGTTTTCAGCTGATTTGGCAAATTCTTTAATGTTTTAATTAAAACCTTAAATCCACAAAGTATGCTGGGGACTTTATAAGGAGCCAACTGTTTCCTCCTGACACAGCGTCTTCATGCTAGCAGGCTAAGCTACACAGCTGTTGACTGTAATTTTATATTTAATGGACAGATGTGAGATTGGTATCCATCTTCCTACCTGACTGTCAGAACGACAGCTAGTCAGCATATTTTAACAGAATGGCATATTAACACTTTGACATAAGTTAAGTCAGTCATCACAGCTGTAAATCTGCATTATTAGTATTTCAAGAGGAGATATTAAGCTCATTTTCAGGTTCATACTTTTATTTGGGGGTCCTTAAAATAGCTTTACATACTTTAACTTTCAAAAAACACATTATTTATCTCATATGGTGCATTGCTGCCGCACCCCTTTTCACACCGGGTCTTGAATGCTCCGTTTTAGCTACAGACTGAGACATCTCGCCTTGTTCAACCTTTGGTGAAAGTTGCACATGAGCATTTCTTAATGGGCAGGATGTAGCCAATCAGAGGCACAGTAGGGTCATGGCGAGCAAGGTAGTGTGATCTAAAATAACACCGCTACAGCAGTAACTGTATGTCTCAGACTGACTGTAGTGTATATATTTTATACTATGTCTATATATTTTATATAATAACGCCTGTTACATGGTGACACACATAAGTCACGGAAGCAGAGGCTTGACTGGCCCTTCAGGCAGTGCAGGAGCAGTGTTTTCCTGTTGGAGAGAGTGACTCCCTTTAGCGTAGCCTTTGGGCTTTTTCACCCTCAGAACCATTTACATGCACAAAAATGCTACATGACACAATAAAGGAAAGGCAAAAACCCAAAAAGCACAATATTTCCTCTTTAAATTCCACCCCAGATGTGTGGAGGCTCCGCTCATTTATAAAAGCACAGTGGTGTCTTATAACTTCATGTTGTAATTTGAGGACCATTTGCGAATGTCGGTGTAATTCAAATATAAGAAACAAAGCAAAACCTTCCTGTGCAACATTTAATTTCATTTTACCGAACAATCTTCAGTGTGTTTTAGACGTGATGATGTGAGACCCTGTTCTAGCTGATTAACTTCATGTCAGAGCAGCCATTAAACTTTTTTTTTTTTTTTTCCCCACAAGCCTCTGTTCTTTCGGGCTTCCTCATTATCAAACACTCTCTGCTGGCAACGCTAACTAAAAGTGCTCGTCAAGCAGCAGGCTGAATCTAGGCTAACTCAAATCACAGAGATGAAGACCCACGTTCTCTTTAACAAACCTCGCTCCCCTTGTTAATGCCCCTCTCGCAATTTACATACGTATCATCACTCATTAATCATAACGAACACCCAAATATTCCCAGCAGTTTCACGCCTCTCCTAAGCAATCCATCCTCATTTGTTTTTTTTCTTTTGTTTTTTTTTTTCTCTCCCCACACTGAATAAAGATATCAGGTGCTCAGGAGGAAGTATTTTGCATGGTGACATTTTCGAATACTTTGCGATTCCCGGATAATTCTCTCACCCTTCCAACCTTTTTACATTACACGGTCTGCCGCGAGAGGGGAGGCTTCAAAAGGGGGAGAAAATGAGGTAGAAAAAAAAAAAAGGGAAATGCATCATTAGGGTTTTTCTTACACTGTCCTTGCTGCTAATTACATACAGTAAGAAAACCTCTGAGGAGGATGAGGTGTTGCTTTGTGTCAAAAACCTTGGTGGTCGTTTTTCTCTCTGCCTCTTTGTTGATGATGTGGATAATGAGCCACCTGTCTTACTTGGAGTCCTGCAATATTTCACTCAGTATTTCATCTGCCGGAGCGCGGGGGAATAAAACGCTCAGTGTGCTATGAAAGGAGTGGCAGATTCTTGGCTCGGTTGCTTCACCTGCACATTACACATTTTTATCTTTTTTTTTTTTCTTTTCAAATTGTCTTCAACCTATTATTATTATTTTATTTTATCTCCAGACGTCCTTGTGAAGCACTGAAGCTAAAATCTTTAAATGTTTCCTCAATAATATATCATCATCATATCCGGCTGCTTGGAGTTTATCCATAGTAATGAGCTACTACGTGCATTTAATCTCTTCGTTCGCTGCTAATGAGAAATGTTGATGAGGTTATTCACATTAGTTCTCTGTTAAAACAACATTTAGACTCATGTGTCAGTATTAATCGTTTCGTAAAAAAAGGGACAGTTAACCCTAAAATCAAAAATGCGTTCTTTGCCTCTTACCTGTAGTGCTCTTTACGCATCTCGATTGTTTCGGGTTTCGAGCTGCAGGATTATAGACCATAATCACACGACGGCCATTTTCCTACAACATCACACTCAGGGTGGGAAGCTCAAATGTCATACTGCTGTGTTTTAGCAAAGGAAAAAAAAGTTTTTGAAAGAATAGCTAAGCGCGATTTAGAGACACAATGCTTCTATAATGTAAGTAAAAAGAAAGTTTCTTGATTTCACTTGGGAAAAACAGTTTCCTCACCAAACAGCCCTGGTTTGCTGTGCGCACACATTTCTCTGCCTCCTCTCCACCCACAGAGCAGCAGTGGGGATTGGGTGGAAAGCGGCGGCTTCTGCTTTTTGCAAAAATGCAAATGTGAACTTTGCAGCAGACCAACTTTGACGCCCAGGTCTCCTCGGTTTGCTGAGGAAGGAACAAAAGGACCAGTTGATGTGCTTCCATGTCTGACGGGGTGCCCATTTGTGGTTTCAGTGGGTGGTTAACAAGACTGCAAGGGCGACTGTACTCCCAGATAACACAGAGGTGATCATGCTAACGCCGTGGGTCACTGCATGGCGCTTTGAACGAGGTGGTGCGTGCACAATTGGATTTTTCTTTCAAGACAGAAAATGTATCATGTATCATGTGTATATGAAAGCCAAGGTTTTCCCCTGGAGAGCCTGCAGAGTTGGTCAGTTAGTTCGAAACCACAGACGGTGGACAAGTTGCAAACACCCCAACACAGAGAATCATCGATGTGTCTCAAAATATACTTTCCTCTACTTCATATTCGCTGCTTAAAGCGGCCTATATCGACATTTTTATGGCAATATTTTAAATGACAATAAAAAGTAATGTGCCAACGTGAAAGGGGTTGTTCACAGTGGTTAGCTGACATCACTGCGGGGGTTTACACACATTTATAGGGAGTCTTAGCTTCATATTTAGCTGTTCTGTTTTTTCATTTTAATGCACATATGGTCGTTTGCAGCCTTGCAGGAAGCTGTTTTCAGACTGAAGGGTCTAAGAACCTGCTCTTCACTACCTATTCAGCACCAAACAGTAGACAGACAACATTAGCAATAAGCAGTTCAAAATATGGAGCATCAATCAGCCCTCAGGGGTTAGTAGAGACCAAAACAGTGCTAAAAGAGTGTGAATATTGGACTTGTGTTTGCCAGATGGACAGAAACCAGACTCCAAATGAGTGATAATGTCGCTCTGGAACTACCGGATGTGTCATGATGCATCTGTTTGTGAATAAATTCAGTGCATCGTGTGATGACATCTCCAGGTGGCAAAAAAAAAAAGAAAAGGTTATTGCAGGTGTAATCAGTCGATGGGGGGAAAAAAAAAAAGAAGGCTTAAGGATACCGACCACTGGAGCAGTACCTCTGGTAGTCGTGGGAGGAAGTTTAGCGTTGTAGCCAATAGTTCAAGAAGTTTTAAAAATATGCAAAAACTTTTTGAGGAGAGGTTACGGAAGTGGTTGATCGGTTTTAAGATGTTGCTTCACTTTCGGCACGGAGACAGATACTACAGATCAGCAGAGCAGATGGTGGTGAAGGAAAAGTGAAGGTCCGCGTGAGATTCCCTCGTGGTTGGATTACTTAACGTCCAAGCCAACGTGAAAGACTTATATGAATTCCGAGTCAGCCTTAAATTCTCCTCTGGATAAAAAGATCAACAGGAGGTGACGGAGTTTAATGGAAATGTCAGCAGACGTGATGATGTGATTTTGAAAAGTCAGACGGAGCATCTCATTTCATGTATCACAAAGCTTGATTCTTATTGACTGCTCTGATTTATTTATTTTGGCGCTTGAGTGCTGCTTATTCAAATATTCAGCTTCTCTGAAGCCTGGGGAAATGTTTTACTTCTGAAAGTTATGACCCAGTTCTGCCTAATGGGGTCAAGAGCATTGTTTATTTATATCCACCCAAAATGCCATATACTTAAGAACTTAAACCAAAGTGTTTGATACATTATAATCTGAGAACATTATAATGGGACAAGGACCTCAGGGTCTAGGGAATTAGGAGAAAGTTGGGGAAGAATACCTCCTTCATTGCTCAACACTTTCTCACACTTGAGCGACTGAATATGTTGACTGCTGGTAACTCCCAAAATGACATGTAGGCAGCCGTCGAGGCCTCTCTGTACTTTCGTCTACTTGAAAACATCTAAAATTGTGTGGTTAAGTTTTGGAAAACATTGTGGTTTGGGTTGAGGTATGTTGTGTATGTAACTTAAATTATCCAAAAAACAGAGCAAATGTCAGAACAAATCTGATGAATCAGAATCAGAATTCCTTTATATGTCCCGCATATGGGGACATTTGTGTGTCACAGCAGACAGAGGACAGTTCAATTTAACAATAAACAATATAATAAACAGGTAAGGAATAGAAATAGACTTGTATAGACTCATAACGAAGCAACATGCTTCATCTGTGCACTGTTGTTTTGGATGTAATTGTTAATAAAATAGTGTCAATTTAAGTTAAGATAGTTTAAGACAGTCTGAACAGCCAGCCAGCTGGAGGGGTTAAAGACTTTGCTCAGACTGTTGATCCAGGGAATTGAACCTGCAAACCTCTATGCGTAAGCTCACTTATTTCTCAACATTTAGTCCACCACTGCCCAACATGTATATGCTGTGAAAAAGGGGGAGACTGTCTGGGGTATCAGAGAATGACCGACCCTAAATGCCTCCACCCCCAAATAGTCATACACCACAAATTAATGGAATAAATTCAAGGATGTGAAAGTAAAATGACTTTTAATTAGTCTTAAATTCATAGCTTAAAGTAAAATATATTGAAATTCACAAAAAATCAACATCAGGTGTGTGTTGTGCAGCAACCATTACTGCCACATATAGCAAAGTGCTGAGGACCCACATACAGAAACAGAGGCAGGTGGGTGGAACAACAAAAGGAGAGCTCTGTTAAAATAAAGCTCATACTCCAAATACAAGATACAATATCCAAAAGGCAAGCAACAAAGGCAGGCAGAGAAAAGGAAAAAAAAAAAAAGCAGAGGCAGACGGTCAAAACTCAGACAACAAAACAGAAATCAATGAGTGTTAAACTAAACAAACCAGAGAAAACACGAGTAGGAAACAGGATCGGGGGAACAGGTGAGACATGCAGACGAACCAACAAAGAGAAAGGTTAAAAACACAGGTGTGATGCACAGGGAGGGAATAACTCGTGCAACACAGGTGGATGCAAAAAGGGCAAGAAAACAGACAAAGGGAGGAAGCAGAGAGAGAGACATAACACATGAGGTTATAACTAAGAAAACAAAACAGGAACTCAGCCAAACCATAGAAACAATCCTTGCCGGTCGCTTGGTAGACGTCTCAAAACAAAGAGGAAGGGAAGATGAAACGATAAGTGGACTACAATCTGCAGCGCGGAGGCGAAACAATGGGCGAGTGTTTCAGTAAAGGGAAAGTTGGGTGAAATTCGGAAGTGCATTTCTTCTCCTTTGTTTGGTCCACTTTCGGCGGCAGACTAAGAGGAGCGGGAGGCTCGAGGGAGTGCAGAGATGAGGCTCTCGTCGTTTGCCTGCACCGCTCTCTGGGTCGGGTTGCCAGGTGCCGTGAAACACACACCCCTACACAGAAAACTGAAACACAACCATTTGATTTTTGTCAGAAGATTAACGGCAAAAAATCTGTAGCGTTGGCAGGTGTGCTTCTAGGTGAAAGTCCTGTCTCTCTTCACAGGTCTGCCTCCGTATACGGACTTACGACTTCACCTGGCTTCCGCCTTTCCTTCTGGAATAATTACTACGGCTGCTTGAGGTTGCTCTTAACAGAAAATCGTAACTATGGGTTGTAATAAGCAGCTGTCACAGTCGACCTATATGGTCGTTTCTGTGATGAGGAAAGGGTTTCATTACCGCCACTGAGGTGCCCTTGAGCCACACTCGTAACCCCCCCCCACCACGCCCCCAACTACCCCGGCGGAGCTACTTTCGCGGCTGTTGGATCAGAAGGTGAGCGTGAAATAAAGGTTGAAAAATGGATTTGTACCTTGTGTTCCTCTCAGAAGATCCTTTGTGTGACTGACCTGGCTGCACAGCGGATTCATTAGCTGGAGTTCATTGTCATCGATTGCCACAGCAGTATAGCGAGAGAGGAGTCAAGGAGCGACGCTGCTCGCTGTCATGTTTATTGCCTTGTTTAATAATCCATCTTCATCTTGAGAGAACAGACTGTATCATGGATCTGCATGATGAAACAACGGGGAACATTCAGGGTGTCAGCTGCTTCTTCCCCTAAATAATCGTAATGTGACCACGAGCAGCGATGCAATGCGCGTTATTAAGCAATAGCTCATCGGGCGAACTACATGCGTCACAAACTGTGCGGGTGTCGGACGGCGGCGGCGAGTAACAGCTGTCATGGATACGGTTTGATTTTCACCCACATAAAGTGACTTGAGCGGTTCGATTCTACTGTCATCAACCCATGTTGTCTGTGCGCGGGGTGTGCAGTGGGAGATGCATAGAGAAAGACGTGTTCTTATCTTTAAATGTTTTCTTTTGAAGGGAGAAAACACTTTCCTTTGCTCAGTGTGGGCTAAATATTGACATGATTCATTGCTATTCATGAATGGTATAAGTTTGCTGGAGGTCACAGGGGAGATCAGACTGGAAATTTAAACCTTCAAAGTCAATTTAAGACAGTTAAGCAGCAGACTGCGTTTGATGAGACTCATCGTTCGGCATCTCAATCTCATCTTTTCTTGTGAAGTATGATCGTGTCAGGTGAGTCGGGAGCTCTTTGTATTCGTTGTTTTAAGACTCTTACACGCTGACACGCACCGCTGACTCTCCTGCGTATAGATAATCATGAAAAACAATCATTTATCGCAATCTGTCATATTTTCCTGATGCACGTGACGAGAAAAGATCCAATTCTCTGGCTGTTTAGTGACACAGTTCTCCGGAGAATGAACCCGGCGTTCGCAAAATGAGGCACGAGTACCGAAAAAGCTGCTACTTAGAGCAACGATTTGCAGACATCTGCATTTTGTGTGTTATGGCGTGTCGTAAATTCAAATCCCGGGTCTGCACTTTTCTTCAGACGTAAAACGTAACTACGAACATGACGTCATAACAGTGTTGTGTGATGAATCTTGTACGCTGAAGTAAACATGTACGTAGCGCTGTGATCCGACCCTCTCACTGAAGTTACATGCAGAAACAAGGGACGCTATTTCAAGACACTGTACCATCGAAATGACTTATGAAGCTGTTATTTTAAGGTAGAAATGTTAGATATTGTGGTCAATATTTTGACCTGGAACAGTGGAGAGAAACGTCTCTGCTCTTCAGAGCAGAGGCAAAGAAAACATTCACCTTGCGTTACACGCATGAATTTGATCGGGGAGGATTTTAAATTTCCAGACGGCGAATATTTGCTTTTATAAAAGCTGAATAAGATTAAGAAAAACAACCTCACTGATTGACGCCACTGAATTCTGCACGCCGCGCCTTCAACGCAAACGATTAACATGCTTGCTGTAAAAGAAAGGAGAGCTGAGGGCTAAAATCCCTCCAAAATCAAATGTGATATAATAAGTAGAGGCCTATTTGAAACAGGCTTGATTCTGAGTTCTGTGTTAATTGCTGTTTGTTCCATAATGCACTTCAAGAACTGCACACGAGACTGTAGAAAGTTCTGTCGCGGCTATAAAAGCAGATAAAAGCTTTGTGTGAAGATTGGATAAAAAAAAAACAACTCCCAAAGCAGTGCGAGGATTATGTTTGAGTGTGTTTAATGTATACGTCGGCGTTGTTTCATGTAGCATGGAAATGGGACAGAGCCCTTTTTTTGGTTCCATTCTCTCAAAAAAATGTCTGTCAAAGTGAGTCATTTCAAGACTTGGCTCGCGGAGCTTGTTAGATATCTGCACCTTTGTGATCGATCAAAAGGATTCTAAATCCTCCCGCTCCCTCAGCCGCCTCGCTCGCTCTTTTCGCTGGAGCCATTGTTTTTTTTTTTTTCTTTGAGTTTTTTTGTCACTGCCATTTCTGGCTCCCCGAAGGTTAACCGCTGCCTTTTTAATCTCAGCGTGCCCCCACTGGTGCGGCGTGCAAAAAATACAAACAGTGGAAAATCCATAGCATTCGACTGAGCTTCTGTTACTCACACACATTAGACTGCGTTTGGAGTGTAAAGCTGCCTTCAAGCCACATTAGCCAAAGAAATACATGCTACAAAATAAAGTATTCGTGACTCCGGAGAGGCCCGCTACAAAAGTTGCATGTCACCCAGAATTCATGATGCATTACGTTTACATTGCAGTCACTCACAGATGCTTTTGTCCAAAGTGAGTCGTGTTAAGTGCCTTTAACAGTGCGTCTGTGTGCGGTCTGAGCGCGGAGCAGTGACTTCACCGCCATGACTTCACCGAGGAGCTCAACCCTCCACCGTGGGGTCGGAAGAGAGAAGAGAGGAGCGAACAAAAGGTCCTCACAGAGAACAGGGTCAGGCCCTCCTTATCATCCGGATAGTGGGGATTTGAAGACTGGACCGTGTCACTTGCTAATAGCCAGACCGGACAGACCCAGGCGTCAAAAAAGTGTGGTCTATTTACAAAAAGGGCTCAAATGCCAAATGTCAAGGCAGACAGGTAGAAAATTTAAAAAAATGAGAGTCAATGATCTGAAGCTGTTGTCCATTTCACGAAGGCAGACGGGCCGCAACGAAGTTAAAACACGAGGAGCAGAACGCGGGACTGACATGAGAGCAAAAACAGATGAACTGACAACGGAGAGAGACGTAAAAACACGAGGGAGGGGAGACTAATGAGGCACAGGTGAAACTCGCGGGGCAATCAAAAAAGGAGGGGAAAAACACTAAGACAGGAAGTGTAAAACAAGAGGATGAAACCTACAAAATAAAACAGGAAACACTTAAATCAAAACCAACAAACTGTGACATGCTGAGCAGGCAGGATTCTTAGCTCTCTGTCGCAGCCATGATGCGTGAAACCGATTTCACGTCATCTTCGACGCGTCACAGACGCACAAGCACAATGAAGGATACTGAAGGGATCGTGTTTTGATTCTGGGCATGTGTCTGTGAAAACTTTGTTTTCAGAAATGACCGAAAGTCCTCGCGAAAATGACTGCTGAAACAAAAAGATACAGGAGAGCTCTGTGATCCCTTTTTAGAAAGTGATAACTCTAGTGATAATCCTCTCTGACCAATCAGTGGTCTGCAGTGTTTTCGACTTTTAGGCCACAGACACACACGGAAACTTTCGCCTCCCGTTCACTCGACAACATTGCAAAGAAAAAGAAGGGATGACATCACACAGGTTACGAAAGACGACAGGCTGTGATTGGTTGGGACCAACGTGGACTCGGTCACATCCCTCGGCCGAGTCGTGCCACGAACTGATGATGAAGAATATTGTGTACTCGAGTATCCTAAATCAATGCAGCCTTTTATTTCACTGGAGGCATTTTCTGTTAAGCTGTGTTTGCACATTTACACATGAAAAAACACGACTGATCCGAGATAACCGTTGGAACGGAGATCTTGGTATTGGCATTAGACATCTATTCATATATTCTCAGGAAAATTGGAGTTTCCGCTGAACTCGAGCTGAGAGATTGCGAGAGCTGCGTACAGAGGGAGTCCCAGGCAGACACTTCGGAGGACGTGCAAACTCTTCACAGAAAAGACCCGGCTGGATCCCATCCAGGTTCTCGCCGTAATCATAAATCATAATATAGAGGGAGATAAGGGAAGCATACGGAGCTGCACTCTTCACAGCAGTCGTTTCACAGGATCAACAGCAAAAAAAAATGCAACTCAAACACTGGAACTCGACTGGTGACGACAATCGCTACAATTCGTATTCAATATTTTGACACTGCAGCTCCTTGGTAGAGGAGAAAAGAAATAAATGAAAACCTTTGTGCTCGATGAAAAATCTTCTGTGTGAATGCGAGAGCGCCCTTATTTATGGGTCGACATGTTTTGTAACGAGGCATTTTAACTTGAAATACCTTACCTTTTATGTATCATTGAAAAACATTAAGACCTAGCGCCAGCTGTAAATTGCAAACCTGCTTTTGAAATTTGGGCTTTATGCGGTGTTTATTTTGACCAAGGTTACTTTGAATCTGTGAAGTGGTTCTGCGAGGAGCCGACTGCCTCCGAGGAGCCGCCTTTCATCTGCTGTTATATTTTCCTCACCCTCAGTCAAATATTTTCGAGAGCCGGAGTCTTGTCCTTGAGCTTTCTGAAGTTTGTCGCTGCCGGTTATAGTTTGCGGCTGAATGAAAGGCAACTGCCTCCTGTTTTTTTTTTTTTTTTTTTTGAAGGAATGTGGACATCATCACAACGAGTCTCATTTTTGACTTTTATGTATTTTTCCAGAGTTTGTTGCATTGTGCCACATTCGTTTCCCGTATTTGTTTGTTTGCTTTGCCGCTGCTCACAGCCAGTTGAAAGCAGCCGTGAGACTGAATGCAGCGCAGCGTGAAGTCGCCCAACTAATTAAGGAAAGGAGTAAAACAGCCCCTTATCAATCAAAGACATTTCTAAACCAGCTGGAAGTTGGACTGATCAGGAGGGGAAAAAAAAAAAGGGCGAAATTATTTGTTTTTCTGTCTTTTTTTTTTCCCCTTCCATTCGTCAGCCCTGTATGAGGCAGCATCCTACCGGGGAGGAATAATCATTACCACTCGCGCACTTTGAGGCTCCCACTTCCCCTCTTTGTGCTGCACACACAAGGTTTGGCGCTACCCTCTCACGCTCTGAACCCTCTGCTCGCCTGTGTACTGTAAGCACAGCGAGCAAAAAGACTCGCTCTGTGCCACTGACGCATTTTAAAAAAGCACCGTGCTGTGCGCTCGATCCCCCATTCATCATGCTTGCATCAAAAAAAAAATATCCCCAACTTTTTCATGGTGACGCCACAGAAGGGGAAAGATGAGGCAGAAGCCACGGTTGGGTTGCAAATGTTTGGAGGGGGGCTGTACGCGCCGAGAGAGAAGCAAATATGATTGATTGTACGAGTGTTACAGCGTGTGTGCAATGCCCCCCTCTGTTGTTTTGATCCGCTGAGAGTTGGATGTGAATCATACGCGCCTCGCGCAGTTCGCGGGCATGTTTGCCTTTTGTTGCACCAATGAGGCAGTGACGGGGCTGATGAGAGCGACAGACAGAGGAACAGAGAGCGCCTTGAATGACACAGACAAAGGCGCAGACACCAGACGAGCGAGAACGTCTGGATTTCAAAATGGATGCGCAAAACGGAGGTGTCACCGCGTGTCACCGCTCTCAGTGTCGGCGCAACAGGTGCAATCAGAGTGATTTGTGAGTCTGTCTGCGAAGCGCTTTAGTCGATAGCGGAGCGCACAATGCACACGTGCGTGAGCCGTGCAGCGTTATTGCGAGCGCTTCTTAACATGCGATCCGTCTTTGTCTCGGTGGCTCTGCAGCTTGACACTTCTGATGCTGCAAGGATGAACGACCCTGCGAGATCGATGCAGCCGCACTCAACGCTACAGTAACAGCAGTGATTGCTGTAAATAATCAGGGCTTGTGACAGCGAGCGATATCACCACGGAGCCTCTGTTGAGGAGACGCGGGGCGAACATGTGCAACACTTACGAGAACTGCACTGATGTCGTTTGTGATTATTAATTCATGTGTGTACACTTTGAAAATGCAATATGTATTTTGATAAAGTTCACATTATGAAAGCAATCGGCGAGAGAACTGGAAGAACAAAGAAAGAGTAAAGAGTAGGAGGACTTTTAGTGTTATTATTTGAATCTCCTCTCCTCTCCTCTCCTTTCCTCTCCTCTCCTCTCCTGCAGAGGGTGCCGTGGCTCTGCTCATTTCAGACGCCATTGCCTTCCGTCAGTCTCACAGACACTGTGCCGTGGCACACACGGCGCACTGCTGTGGCTCAGATGATGCAATGCGCTCTCTTTGCATAAAGAAGTATTTCATGCTTTTAGAAGCAAAAGACAATCGTGCAATTTCGAAGAAATCAAACGCTCAACACCCCCGAAAAATAAACGGATGATTTGCATACGGCGTGAGAAACATAGAATGCAGTTAAGGGGTTATTGACAGCAACAACAGCATAACATGGTTGTAATCCCATCTATTGATATATGATCACACAAGAGCAAATTCCTACTCATAACTGTTTATTAACACGTGTTTAATTCCTTCACATACGGGTTTAAAGCCGTTTCTGAAAGTGTTTCTGACCATGAAAAACATGTCGAGGCATGTGAAGGTACATTCTTGACCTCGGACACCTATTTTGAAAAACATCCTTCACTCAAGGTCCGCTTTTTTCTGGCTCTTTTAAAGGGTAACGCCGCCAATTCTACACGCACGTCAGGCCACACGTCAGCATCGGCAGTCGCATCACATCCAGGAACATAAAAGTGGCTTCAGAACATCTTCTGTTTGTAGTTAATATATTCAGCGACAAAAGCGTTAATAACCCTCTGAAGATACCACGTTATCTGATCCAGATGAGGTTTTATATTAGAATTACATCATTATCATATTTTTTTTTTGTTTTTTCATTGTCCTGTCCACTTGTCGCAATGAGACCGGGGAACTTTTGTGTGCCTCTATCATTCAAACAATCGCCACTGAAAACAACTTGAAATGACCTTTTAACGCAAAGTGGGAAAAAAAAGGATGTGACGGCGATACACAGGCGTCGAATGGAAGGCAGTTTTATCCACGTCTTTGCATGTTGGAGAGAAGCTACACGGCGCAGCGATATCACTCAGAGGAGTTGTTAGAACTGCTATTGTGTTTGGTGATTTCTGTGCTCGAAGCTCCATCTTTCTGCTCCGCTCCGTTCCAACACTGCGGCGCTGCTATTGTTCCCTTCAAGAGCGGAAATGTTTGGGAAATTGTAATTATGTTGTCTCTTAAGACGGCCAACCAGGAGGCAAATTGAATGATGACTAGTTACAAGTGAGAGATGAGCTTCGTATTGTTTTTTTTTTTTCTTCTTCCTCAATAGCCGCCGTAGCTCCTCGCAGAACAAGTGAAGGACAGGTGAGGATAGATGCAGATGGGGAGATTTATCGCGGCCTCCATTGTAGTGCGCTGCTCACAAAAGGAAGAAGGATCCAGCGTTTGTGGCGCACATTCGGATGTTCCTCTCTGTGTGCCCTCTCACAAAAGACGTTTGATTGTGTATTCAAATGTTTGCATTGATACTGTGAAGGACACAAAACACAGAGTGCCCGATGGAGTTCTTTTATCGCCCCGTCGATACAATACAATACGAGACGAGCCGAGGTCATCGCAAAGGAGTCACTCAAATCTCACCTCGGCGCCCGCAGACAGGAAGTACTCACTCATGAAATTAACAAACCGAGAGCTGGAAGGCACCTTGGGAGTTGTGCGGGACCAGAAGATGATGTTCAGTGCAGAGGTTCCTTCTCTTAATGAACTGATTGTACATCCTGACGTCAGTTGCATACTGAGAACATGCGTCCTCAGAGGCCCATGGTTACTGAAGGGGTCACGACTCTTTCATGGGTTGAAGAACATGAAGTGGGGGGATGTCAAATAATGTAATGAATACAGGAATTATTATATCTGCATAACAGTTCTCTCTGGGAAAGATCTCAGTTTTCTGAACTTCGGCAAAATATAAAATATCACTTTCTAACTACGAGATCGTCATGTTTTACAAGTTATTTCCATCTTTGGACTGATTAGTTTATTCTTAACATGATCATGAACGTCTCTTTTATGCGTCAGCTAATCGGGAAATCTTAAAACTGAGCAATTTGTTGGTAAAAGAAGCCACATTAGATTGAGTGATGCAACTTCACTGCAAAGATTAACTAATTACAAGAATTAAGGCTCGATCAGAGAAGATACAGACTAAAAATAAGTCAACATATCTGCCAGCGCAGTAAGATAATCTTACTTGAGCAGATATCTTATAATAAGTCGGTTCCAGTCTAGAAATAAGAATCTCATTGAGTTGGAAGTACAGTGCTTGAAATGAAATGTTTTTGCTTTGACTTCCTGGCTCTTAAAATGAGTCCTCTAGCGTTGACATGTCCCTTATATCTAGTTGAAACTAAGTCCTATAAAGACAAAATTGCCTATCAAGACATGACAAGTGACATTCAGTTGAATTAAGTCAGAGTACTTCCCCTGAAGCACTAGGTAGTCATTTGTTTGAGTATCAAGTAGCAGCATAATCATACTCCACTAGTCATTTTCCACTTATATTATTAATGGTTTTTTATTGTCCTTGGCTGCTACGGTTCCAGTGAGTTAGAATTAAGCCTGCTAAAAGAAACAAAAATACACCATTTGTTTATATCCACTGTATTTCACTTTTACTGTGACTATTGATGTGCTGTAGCAGGTCTCAAGTAGTTTGATCTAAAAACAAAACCAGCCTTTCTTACTCATTTCAGAGTCACACAGTAAATAGTTATCACAATTACTTGTCAGGAAAAAGATCGTGCTGAGATAATTACATGAGCATTTTGTCATTTACTCCCCAAATTGTGTTCATTTATTATATTTCAGCTTCGTTCTTTTCATTTGCAGTGTAACATGGATCTTTAAAAACATGGGATATTGGTAGTTTATGTGTCAACTCATTTTCCCGTTTGCCTCCTCATGGCGTCATGCGACTTTTTTTGCATTATCCTGATGAATTTAAGTACTCTACGCACATCTGTGTGCTGTATTCTCATTTCAGTCTCAGTTACTATTATTTTAGCGATCGTGTGATTCTGACCCTTTTTCAGTTTTCAAAGGTAGAAGTCAACATGGCTGCAGCGACATGCCAGGGCTTCACATCCGCCTCCCAAATACACACATACGCGCATGCACACGAACACGCACACCTTCTCACTAATGCATATCCATTTGTCTGTGTAAAAGCAAGGTGAGCAGTGCAACCGGAACCCAAAGTGCTCTGTTGCGCTGAGGGACTGTGTGTATCTACCCTGCAGGACATCCATATTTCCCCTTAAGGGCCCCCAACTGAATTATTCTTTCATTCTATTTCTATGCCTTTTTTTTTTCCCCCACTATGTCCTTTTTTGTTACCCTTGGGGGTATCAGAAACAAACAAAGTGCTCTGTGGCCTGCCATGTCTCTGCAGCAGGACCACACAAAGGACAGTGTGCAGTACTGCAAACCGATCTCTCTTGGAAGTCAAAAGGTGTATTCTGTATTTGGGACTTTAGGGCCATTAAGGAGCGGTATTAAGTGCCAATGCAGTGATCATATACACAGGTAGTAGAGCCGTGTGTGTTTTATCAGAGACATTACGAGAGATAAGACAAAGTCCGTGACACCAGAGATGCTCGTTATGACACATATCGCGCTCCTTCCCCCAAAAGGCCAATCGTGTGCTTTATTACAGCTGAACTGGGAAACATACCAGGCAATCACGTTGTCGTGCTGAAGTGAGATCCAACATTAGACATTGAACTTGCTTTTGTTCGAGTGCTCTGATGGGATGAGCATCAATTTTATGTTGTGACAACACTGTACTCACAGTCTGGTTAGGTTTAGGCACAAAATCCAGGGTTAGGAAAATATCCTGTTTTGGCTTAAAAATACCTGCTTTGGTCGCTGCAACCATGGCTGGAAGTGCCACGAAAAACTGCTGTAAATTGCGTCGAGGCCTCCTTAAAAACATCCAGTGGTGTCGCGCTCACGAATGTTGAGAAATGGCGGCACCTCATCAAAAATATCCAGCGGTTTCACATTTTACGAACATTGAAACGCAGTCTTGAACTGCGGTCACCGGCTTGGCAGCCTTCTCACATGTAACTCCGCCACCATCCCCTCCGCCTATTGAAATGTAAGTCAGGTAATAAACATGTAAAGCGAATGTGATGTCACACGTTTTGTCGAATGGTCAACATGGTAGCCTCGTGTAACACGTAGAGATTTGAATGTGTCCGTAGTTTGAAGGAACGTTAATTGCCAACATTACATTCTGCCGACTCAGCTGTGTAAAATTGCTGCGCTGCAAAGTTGTCCTTGAGAGAGTGGGCTGAATTTTTCCTACGTTAACGTATGACCTTAAGAGAGTAACTGCTTTCAAAATGCAATAATCACACGTACTCTATCTCTGCTTTGCTGAATGATATTTTCGACGGGTGCTGTCTCTGTGCCTGCTGCCCCATCGTTTCATATTTCCTCACTCTTTCCTTGGGCATATGAAGGTCAGGTGAAGGTAATGCTGGGGATTATGGGAGCTCAGTGACTGGTCCTTCTGCCTGCCATGAAAGGGTGAAGTTAATGGCTCGGAGAGGAGTGGGAGGTCTCCAATCTCTTTGCCGCAGGCCGTGAAAACGGATGCCTTTTATTGCAGATTGACCCTCACAAGCTGTAGCTGGAGGCCTCTCACCTGATGTTCTGGACGGGGACCTGGAGGGCTGGTGGTGGGGGTCTCAGCCTGGATTTACAGTTAATGTACCGGTGTTAATGAAGCCGCTATGGTCCACTGGACCACTTCGCCATGCCATGTCAGAGTGTCCATCCCCTTGCTGATGGCTGCAGGTCTGCCGTGGGTCATAAGTGCCAATAAAAATTGCAGCCTCTCCACCCCCAGATGAATTTTGGGTCTGATGGGCAATGGTGGAAGGTAAAGGGGAGAAGCGTCTCCCAGCGGAGCAGTTTCTTTAATCATTTTTCAAACATGAGTCATTCAAAAATATTATTAAAAGTTTTTGTACTTTCTTTTGAAGGGACCTGTGGATTTTCAGACAAATCATCCATTGCTCATTTTATTCCGAGGTGCTTTTGCTCTCATGAAACTGTAAAACGTCAATGTCTGGTACTTTTGCTCAATTATAGTTCGAATTAGTGATTTTCACCCTCACCAAAGTTATGCTCTAACATCTTTACATTTACTCAAGTATGACTTTCGGGTGCTTTGTCACAACACTAAATATAAGTTGTACTGTTGTTTTTAGTTTAGTTTTTTTTTAGTTTATTAGTTTATTTGTCAGGGACAATGTACAGAATGCATTAATCTTGCGAAAAGATGCTCTTTACCAGATTTAGCAAATGCTACTTTCCATCTGCAGTCCCCGGGCCGGTGCACACAGGATTAAAACATTACATTACAAAAAACTGTCAGTAACACAAACAAATACATGCAATATTATCTGAGCAGTAGTCATTTAAACTAATCAGTTGTTGTTGTGGTCGTAAACACAGCGGTAGTAGTCGTAGTGGTTTTAGCCATAGCATTACTAGCAGTAGCTCAAGCTGAAAC
>OMLP01030296.1:1894-15779 GCA_900302685.1 Spondyliosoma cantharus
GTGTGAGAGGGAGGGAGGATTATTGGCTTACCCTTCTTGGGTGAGCTCTGGGGGGAGGTGGGAGGGGAGGAGAGCTGGGAGGAGGCGTTGGACACGGTGTCCTCTGGCTGCCTGCGGTGCCTTTCGTTCCCCTCCTCAGACAGAGACAGGATCTTCTTCAGAGACTGAGGGGAACTGGTGCCTGTGGACATGTGCGAGAAGATGAGCAGAATTAGCATGAGGAGCACTGCCATCCCCCCCCCGAGGCTGCTGGGATGCTAAACTGCATTGTCTGGGATTTTTGTGTAATTCATTTGCTTGTTGCCAGACGGCCTCTAGGTGGCAGCACTGTCCTGAAGGAGCTGGGCGGCTCTGCTGATGTCTACACATAACAGGATGAGGAAGGGAAAACATGGCGTGCAGCAGGACCAGTGAACAGGAGAGGCTTCAGTTCACTCAGTCTTATCTTCACTACATCAATTTGTTGATTTTTAAAATAGCAGCCAATTGATTTTCTTTCAGTCCACTCGTGTTTTATGGCCCCAAACTTTTCTAGATAAATTTGCTATATTATGTATTAGGGCAGTTTAAAGTAGTGCTTACAGGTAAACATTATTTAGACTTGATGAAAGTTAATGTTTGACTTACCAAACGGCGGCAGATCCTTGACTGGCACTTTCTTTCGGGATGGGTAAAGAGCCACGGCGGGGACCTGCAGGGCCTGGTTCCCTTTAGCCAGCTGGCCCCTCTGTTGGCTGGCAGCTCTGGACACGACCGGGGACGTGTCTGGTCGCTTCCCACTGGCATTCTTGGGCACTGGGTGGGGAGAGAAGGAGCGAGCATGTTAGACCACGTTAGATTCAGATCTTAAGGTCGCTCCAGGTGCCAGACACTGAAACTGAAATATTTTCAAGACATCCTCAAGGTCATTTTCATCTAAATTTAAGAAGATTATTGTACGAATCATGTTTCTCTTGCAGGTAAGTATAAAGATATACATGTGTGGTTCAGTGCAGAGGTTTTATATATATATATATATATATATATATATAGCATTAGAAAACCTCTGTTGATGGACAGTCGAAGCTGTTTCGGAGTCTCTTCGAGTCTCTTTGACCTTCTGTCTATCGCTGCATTAACAGCGAGTGGTGTTGGCATTAACAGTGAGAAACTGACCCAGTTATCATATTTATTCCCTGCCAGTGAGTTCTGAAGGAAGCCTGAGTGTCTTGTTACTGCAGAGGTCACACCCTGTTTATCTCTGCTGTAAATCCTGGGAACATGCGTCTCTCAAGAAGAATACGCAGTTATATTCCTGAAATGATTTCTCTGCAGGGAGATGAGGTCATCTTGTACACTATATTCATATTTCCTATTAGATTTTGAAGAATGCCTGAGTGCTTTACGTGTTTGTGTGCCACAGACTCACATGTACTGATGGAGGGTTCACACTGCAGCGACAGCGTCTGCAGACTCTCCTCGTTCGTCTCCAGGCTGAGGTTGGACAGGTACTGTTTGACCTTCCTGGCCATCTGGGCGTCCTCGTAAAGCTTTTTGGCGTTCAGGAAGGAGCTGCGCCGCACTCGCTTCTTGTGGCCGCCTGTCTGGGTGACGTCGAGCACTGCCGCATTGGCACTACCCTGGCTTAAGGACCTGATCGTACGCACGGCAGCCACACGGACAACATGCACCAAAACACAGACGGGCCGCAGATTTGCAGACAAAGACGCACAAAAACAAATAGAAAGAACAGAGAAAGACTAATTAACATGTTGCTTTAGTGCGTAAATGAGCCTATATGTCATTATTAATGTGCAGGTAATACTACGGGGCTACACAGGGAGGATGGTAGGTTAACTTGGACATGCAGAGAGCAGCTTTAGGCATTTCTCTTCTCCAAAACATTCCAGACATTCCAGGCAGCAGAGGGGAGTGAGGAATGATGGCTGCTGTCAAACAACAGGGGAGTAGAAAGGGGGAGATCTACGAGTGGAGCACGCTCATAGTTTACATTTCTGTGGCTTGAATCAGAGCTGGTAGTAGTAGAAGTAGTAAAAGCTTTGCTTGCACATGGTCTCGGTCAAAAAGTACACAAAACACCGGCTCTTAGAAGTTCGTCAAGGCGCTTCTGACATGGACAGTTTGGATAGAATCGCTTCTGAAATACACGGACTGGAATGGATATGGATGCACATTTTGTTCAAAGGAACATTTTTGTGTAATTAGTACTTTCGTGTCTTGTTATTATGACTTAACACCTCACATATCCAACATTAAGATCTCATAATTACAATTCCAATATGTTTTTACTCATAATTACAAGATGCCAAGTCACAATTACGAGATACAGAAGTCATAATTACCAGAAAAGATTTCTTTTTTTGCAATGTGCTTCCATGTGTTTCCCATTAAATGTCCCAGTGGATGCACAACGATGTCCCATTTGACCACAAGAATGTAAAGTATGATGAAAAAATATATTTATCCAGAATCTCTGGCTGTTTGGAGGTTTGATATGAAGATGAAACCTCAAAGACAGAGTGAGTTCTGAAACTGAAGCCACATGCGTATTGTTAGCTAAGATAACAAGTCAGACAAGGTCACATCTGCTAAAGTAAGACTGGATTCCAATCAATAATATTAGTTGGTTGTGCGTTTAGGATCTATGTCAATATCATGTAGGCACAACAGCTGCGAGTGTAAAATAGTCCTCCTAATGTTAGCATCAGTGACCTTTGTTTCATTCAGTGCCCTTCAGTCAGGGTCGGGCAGTGTTAGTGGGACGATTCAACTCAAATCGGTTAATGGAAACAAGATTTCAGAAAAGAAGCACGCAAACTGGCAGAAAAACAGCCGTGGTTCAGGGAGGGCAAAAGGTTGTCGGGTCACCAAACTTACCCTAAACTCCTCCACTTCTTCTTCCTAGAGGGTGGGTGCCATGAACAGAGAAGCATGGAGGGAAAAGGGGTGGACGAGTAGAGAAAGAGAGAAGGAGACAAAAAGCTTAGGACAGGAAAGACCACCAAGATCACCAAAAGAGAAGCAATTTCACCAAAGACCCACGTGGAAGTCAGAGGAGAAGGAAATCAAATGGCAACACCGCTAGGAAGTGACATCATTAGACAAAGACACACTTTCACAGGAGCACTGTGCACATCTTATGCCAACAATGTGTAAAGGGAACAGTTGCCAGAGGAAGCAGTTGCCAGAGGGAACAGCTGCTTGAAAGAAAAGCGTGATGCGGGAATCTTTATTGGATCTATGTGAACCGGCTAACCTCACAGAGGTTTGGTTAGTCAGTGGAGAGCCTACTGGTCCTACAGAGAGGGCGAAGGATCATTAATCTCATATCCGGCTTCGTTTTTTAGAGAGGTGTGTTACCTGGTCCGGAACATGAGGGCCGGGTCCATGTTGACGGAGGCCATGCGACCAACATGGCGAATTTCTTTGGCAATCATCCTCAGCTTCTCAAAGTTCACCAGGCCATCCACTTTAGAGTCATTGCCTGAGAAACAGAGGAGGAAAGAAAGTGAACAACAGACAACAGATGACAAAACCCATACAGAGCAGGAGGACTGCAGCAATCAACACCTAAAATACCTTACAGACGGAATCAAAAGGAATCTGCTGACGTCACTGGAAGGAAGCTGGAGTTTGTTGATGCTAAATCTCTCTGATGGGATAACAACAGCTAAAACTACAGTCAGCTACTCTTTCCTACGTGTTTCCTGTGATCTAAAAACCTGTTTTCTCTGTGACAGATGAAAGTACAACACTATCATAAGTGGAATCGGCTGTATACGTTTGTTTATTGTCATTATTCATGTGACGTGCCTTCATGTAGGAAGGTGAGGTCCTTCTTGATGACGGGGAACAGGGGGATGATCGGCGGCTGGAGGTTCTGATTGTTGAGGACGTTCCTGTACTTGGCCATATTTCTTGAAGGGTCGAAGAGATCCTGCAGGTCCCCGAACAGCTTCTCGTACTTGCTAGGTAGCTTCTCCCACGTCCCCCTCAGTCTGGAGACTGGAGCCAGGTTCAGACCACTGTGAGGGGAGACGTATTGAGCATTAGCACACGAACACAGTTCTAGTTTATTCTCGAGCGGTTTATCAGTTTCTCTAATTCATTTCTGCAGAAGTGATAACACCTCAGGCCTTTCGGTCTCACCTGATGATGGCGAACATGGAGTTGAAGTTCTTGCACTCGCGGCAGTGCAGCGCGATCTTGATGAAGTGCTTGACGGTCTTCATGCGTTTGAGCTGGTTGGGCTCTCGCGTCACCTCCGTGGCCACCCAGAAGGTCTCGTGGTTAATGGCCTCCTCGAAGCGCTTCAGGCTGGCCGAGCCCGTCTTGGAGCGCAGCTTGAACAGGTCGTCGATGTACTCGGTGGGCTCGATGGCACAGAAGAGTTCAAAAGCCCTCATGGAGAGCTGAGTGGCGACCTCCACCGTGCTGAGCTGCAGCAGAGAGATCTGGCCTTCTCGCAGGAGGTCCTGAGCGTCCTCGTCTGAACATAACGTCTCCGTCTCCATGTTGCTCTTTAGGTAGTATCTGATGATAGAGGTTTGTTTTTCAGGTCAGTTTAAGTTCAAATTAAAGAATGAGGAAAGGAGGGAAAACAATGCACATCCAGGTGAGGACGTCTTTACCTTCCACTCAGTTGAATCCTGTCGGCGAGTTTCGACAGCTGGTCCGGAAGCCGCCTCTGTTTGATGACGCCCTCTGGTGTGACGGACACTTCACACAGTGAATAAGCGTCTGCTGCTGCAGTCAGGGCAAACTCCCTGATAGCCTGGGCCACCACCTCCTTCGCGGTCGTGTCCTTCCCGATCATGATGTATCGAGACTGCTGGTCCGCCTTGAAGACTCGCAACACCTGATCCGACATATCTGGGAATGTAAAAACACACAGTGAGGTTAGAAGGTCACTCATTAGTTTTGTTTTTACTGTGAGATGTGAGCATGGAACAGCAATGATTTTGAAAAGCCAGTCCATCTTCCCAGATTCCCCTTGGAGCATTAAGACACCAGCATCTTTAGATTGTGATGGATCATTCATCAATGTGATCCGATACGCAACCCCACAGATCATAAGACCCAAATCCTCCAGTACAAATCAACACCAATGTGCCCACAGAAGATTTAAAGGTCAGCAGTCAGTGCAGTGCTGTTAGCTTTACTCGATTAGCGCTCACGAGCATGAATGCAGTTTAACTGAGTTTATGTTACAAACTGCAGCACAGAAGCTGATTGATCTCTGTACGTCTGAAACACAGGAGAGGCTGACAGCACTGACAGAGACCGGACTGTGGCAGGAGAAGCCGGATCATGTGGAGATAAGATACTCACTCAGTGCGACCGGGACTGGAAGAGCACAAACAACATGTGATGGACAGGAGTTAATAAAGATGGAAATACAGAGAGCGTTTTTCTACAGCTGGTAGATTAAATCAGGATTTCTTTACAGCAACAAGGATCTAAAACATTGTTGCATCAGTGTGATAATGTTACTTTTAAGATTTAAATATCACCTGAAAATGACATTTATACATTTTAAATGTAGCTTTCTTTAACAGTTTCTTGATGAAAAGTCGACAAACAATTTCACTTCACAACAAACAGAATTTAATTTCTGAATGTTGGAACTAAATATTCAACGACAACGTCTCCACTTTGTGAAACGGCTGCAGCGAATTTTAAATCATTGGTGTGTGCTTGTCTAACTAATTCAGCATTAAATACAAAACATTTACATGTTGCAGTGTGTAGCTGCATCGATGTCTGAAGTGCGTCTGAACTCCAGGTAGCTGTTTGAACTGAATCCACCATTTACATTAAATCTGATAAAGAATATTAATATATATAAAGACAAATTTGACAAATACAGTATGAAGGCTACTTCTTTGTCTTCTGTGGAGAAAGTCACCAGACTCCCTTAAAAATACGTTAAATTCTGAGACATTCTGAACTATTTGTGTCTACTTATTAATAAAGCAAATGTTATACATGAAAAAATGAATAAAAAAAGATGGTTTCAGAGGGTTTCAACTGCTGCTAATGAAAATGAGTCTAAAACATGGGACATAATCATGTTTTTCTTTTAGATCTTATTCATGAGATGTTTAACAAAATGAAATGGAGGTGATGTGTTGCTACGATCTGCCCACACAGCAGTTTGACACACACCAGGCTGGTTGTTGAAGTCCAGGATGCGGTGGTGAGACTGCAGCAGGTCTGGGTTTGATGACGACAGGTTTCCACTGACGGGCAGCGGTGGTGGGATCTGTTTGGACTGCTTCATCCCCACAATGCTGTCGTCCTGCGATTGGCCCACGCAAACGTCACTATGGAAACAAGAGGGAGAGCACGGGAGGGGTGAGACGGCAGTTCTGTCAACAAAAGGCAGAGGGCGACGTGAGTGTGGGCAGGAGGTGGAAGCTGCGGACGCCTCTGGCTGTGCAAAGCACCGACTGTATTCTGCAAGAAATACACCCACATATCACACCTGATACTGAGAGAGCGGTGCGACGACAGGTTCAGTTTGTGTCGGTGAGCAGAAATATCGTATTGAGATCAGCTGGAAGATGAGAAGAAGTGACTGAGAAGCGTTCTGTCATCAGGGAATGGTTACAAACACTGAAAAGTTATTTTCACAAACTTACTTACAGATCAGTATTAATCTGTGCGCTCTCAGTCGGATCACAGTTAAAATGCAGAAATGCTCCGAGTCATTATCAGCTAATGGCTGCGATGAAAATCTGTCTGATTCAGTTCAGAGTGATTGATCAGTCACACTGTGCGCTCGCTTCCCATCAATCAGAGCGTCGCAATGTGATGAAAAAAGAGTCGAGACAAACGGCCCAATCAGCTGCAATCACAAGTAAAAACAAAATCACAGCTTCCTGTCTGCAGACGATTTAATCGAACACTAAAGGAAATCTGCAAACTGACTCTGACGTCACATCTCGTCTCTCTCGTGCCTTTCAGATCAGAGCTGCAGCTACGAGACGATCGCAAGAAGATGAATCGGCAGCAATTCTGATCAACAATCATTTCAACAAAACCGTCAAACATTTGCTTCTTAAATTTTGAGGATTTGCTGCATTTCTTCGTCATTTATGAAAGTCAGTCTGTGGTTTTTGGTCTGTTTGGAGACATCACTTTGGGAAATTGTGATGAGCATTTTTCTCAAGTTTTTGATATTTCATAGACTTAATCCTGAAAATAATTGGCAGATTAATAGATAAAGGATGCTGGCTGAACATCGCCAGCTATCTCGTCCAGTTTTTATACTTGGATACAATTATTTCCTCGATAATAAAAGTTCTTCTTACTTGTACGGTTTAGGCGGCAGGATGCTGGTGAGCGTCTTGTCAAAGATCTTCTTCAGCTTGTTGCGTCCTCCCACCGTGTTGGTCTTCGCCTTCTTGCTGACCTTCTCCAGGCCCATCACCTGCTCCACGTCCACCGCCAGGTCGGGGATGGAGTAGCGGCTGGCCTTCTTGATGTCTCCGATCTTCGGGAGGTGGGGTGCGCCGTTCTTTCTGTCGTGTTCCTCCTCGCCGTCCAAATCGTGGTCGTGCTCCGGCCTGGTTAGCAGCTCTTTAAACACTGAATCAAAACAGGGTGGAGAGAACGATTCGGTCACGGGGAGAGGAATATATTTTGTATTAATGAAATTACTATAAAAATCATTCAAAGTGATGGAGAGGAATATTCTCGCTCTTTTCTTTTACTTTTTAAGCACCTCTGTCTCTTTCATCAAATAATAGGACCCAGGGTGGTTTGAATTATTGAATTTGGCTATAATTGATTTAAAACACCAGTTCAGAACCCTTTTAAAATGAAGGAATCTTGACTTGTGAGTGCTGAATAAGTGAAATCATGCACACAAAAGGGCAAAGATTCAGAAAAAGAAAGCGGGATATAGATTTTTCTTGCCCTCCTCCGATTTTAAACCTCTTGCACCCCCTCACCACCCACCCTTTAATCTTCTGTGGCCTGTGGGGTCCTGAACCAGAGGTTGGGAACCACTGACTCAATAAATAAACCTTCATCTCACAATGCTGACAAGATTTCATAGCCAAGAAATTTACCTAAAAGGTTTGTTTTCACAGTTATGGACAGGTGGGTGTTGTTCTTCAGGATCTCGTTGGCTTTGCTGAGCTGGACATTTTCAAAGTTCTGCCCGTTGACCTCCAAGATCTGCAGACAGAAGAAGGAAGAAATATATCAGGTCATCGATTGGTTAAGTGGACGACTCTCTCACGCTCAGACACTGAGGTGGAGCTACAGCGACCTGTTCTGCATGTGACAGAAACAATAATGTGTTTTCTGCCTCAGTCGTTAAACCTTGAACTCGTTACGGATAACGAGCTCTGAACTCTGTGTTTCATCCAGTGAACAAAGAGGCCGTAAACTCCGATCCTCTGGCATGTTTTACATCATGGCATTTAGCCCATCACATGGTTTTGACATTAATGTGTCCCGCGTCACCTTCAAATTGCCTCTGCCTCAACAGCCTGAACTCTGTATGCGAACCGGATATTTGCATTTCAACACAATCTGCCATCAGCCTCTGCTTCTTCCTCTTCAGTGGAAGAGGAAATCACCTCGGACTGCAGCTTCAGTACAGGCCATCCTCTGCTTCAGTGTGTGAGAGGCCAGGAAACACTGACTTACAAGACTAAATGTCTGTTTCGGGATCAGCAGCGATTAATGAGACATTACTTGGAGTTTACTGCTGCTAATGGCCCGATGACTGCACAAATGGCACTAATACTAAAGCTCTGAAACGATCGGTCCTGAGCGAATGATGGTAGAAAATGAAGCTGCTAAAGACTGGAAGGTGTGAGCGTGTATGAGAGAGTGAATGCTTCCAAGGATGTCAGCTTCCTCGCTTCCTTTTGGGGGAAACAGCTGCAGGGGATGTTTGGAGTCAAGAGGGCTTAACTCGCATCCAGACACTCTCAAGATGGTTTCAAGGATTAAAGGACTTTGCTTAAAGCCCTGAAGACTGCCGAGTGTGAAAATGGCTGAGAAGTCAAGTTGCGAGGAGCGAAAGCCAACACGGGCTACCCGCCGCTACTGGGGAGTTCAATTCAAGACTTTTTTAAAGGATGTTTTTAATGGTAGTTAGAGGAAATGTAAAACCAATTTTACAAGCAAGATAAACTTCAACAGGGGGAAAAAAAAGCAATTCAAGTTCTGGCCTGTGTGACAGAAGGGATTTCTGCTCAACAATTGCAGCCTGCAGACATAAAGAACTTTTTGTGACTATGTGCAGCTGCTTATAGTTTTACTCCCAAGAGTTTAACAACCTGCAGACAAACTCTTCCAGCAGAAACCACGGATGCCCTTTATGTGTTCAGATTAGACCTCAACCTAGTGAAGTCTACTTTAGTGAGACACCAATCACGTGATGCGACGATAGTAAAAGCGATGAGGATGAAGGTATCTTACCTGATCTCCACGCTTAAGGCCGACTTCTGCTGCCTTGCTCCCCGCATCCACAGCATCGATGAAGATGCGGAAACCTTTCTCCTGACCTCCGAGAAGGCTGAAGGCCAGAGGAGAGTCCCTGGACGGCTTGGTCAGTGTCACCAGCCGCGGCTTGGCTTTAGCAGCACACGCTATATTTAACAGTCTGAGGTGCCCACACATTTTCTGGAAAGAAAAAACAACACAGACGTGAGGAAACGTGCAGTAAATACATGTGTGCACGCTGACGCTCTCGCCTGTGTGGCTGTTACACTTACTTCTTTCTCCAGATTGCTTTCGAACTCTTCCAGAAAGTGAGTCATGGCAGGGTCACCCTCAAAGTCATTGAAGTGATTGTTTACCCACAGCAAGACTACCCGTGTAACCTGGAGCAAGCAGATGAGCAGCACAGGTCAGCACACAGTTTACTGGTTGACTAGAAGTTTGTGCATTATGTAGTTTAAGTCCTGACCTAAAAACGTCTCTGGGCTCACAGAAACCCTCTGCTTAAGTGTGTTAGCGAGTCATTATGCATTCACTTGTGTGTAATTGCATTATGCAGCCTCCATTTTCTTGTCACTGATGAATATTTGAATTATTTTCTGAGCTCATGCAGGTATACGGTGTACCTTCTCCCGTACCTTGTCCCTGAGGCTGGGGTCGTGGAACCACTCCAGGAGCTTCTTGCCCACGACCATTGGGCTGGAGAGGAAGGTCCTGTAGGTCAACAGGAAGTCCTCGATGTAGGTGGGGTCCACCACTGAGTGTTCCTCCACCAGGTGCATGGTGAGACGCTCCGATGTGCCCTGAGGTGTAAAGTAACATTACGAGTTTAGAGTACGTTTTTATTTATTTTGTTTTGGGGTTTAAGGAAGATGTAGAAAGACTGCTTGTTGATTGGTCACCTTGATGACGATGTGTCCCTTCCTGGTGCCGGTGCGGTCCAGTTCGCGGTGCTCCTTCACCATAACGATCTCCCCTTCCTCCTCCACCTTCTGCATGTTCTTCTCCACCTGGTTGAGGATGCAGCAGTAGTCCTGCTGGGCTATACACACAAACTGGACGAGACAGCGTAAAACAAGGATTAGAGAGAGATTTGATGACACAAACTCACAAAATATGTTTAACCTGCAGAAGTAAAGGCATCGAGTCAACAGACATGCTATTTACACAATCATAGATTCAGGATCATTTAATGAGAGAGATGATGTCATTTAGAGGATTTTAACAAGATTGTAGAACTTTTTTGTGGAAAAACCACATCAAAAACATTTTACTAGTCAAAGTACAGAGTTCTCTATACATCTTCAAACATGTCTGGAAGGGATCTTTAAACATGGATGATATTTCTGGAACTGGATCCTCTTAATTCAAAGTTGAATCAATACAGCTGGTAACAACTGACTAGAAGAAGAAACTCTGCATAGCACCAAGCTACCATCTACTGTGATAAATTATGAAAATGGTTTTTCACTGATTAGAAGCAAAGATGTTCTCATCCCAGCCACTGAGCCTGACGCTCGGCTCGCGATGATTAAAAGACTGAAATCATTTCAGTGACTTTACTTCTCTGTTGGGTACTTTACTCTGACCAAACACATGATCTAAATAGTGTGATCTTTACATGAGCTGGCCTATTCTCTTTCAGAATGCTTGTTTCTTACATTTCAGTCAATGCTGTAGCACAAAATAAGTTTGTACTTGAGTGCAAACGGAGTGAGAGCAGGTCAGAAACAACGCCGTGCTCTACTTTCACACGGAGATGTTGATGAAACGGACCCTAAACCCACTGATACTAGGCAGGAACATTTAGGAACATAGGGAGGTTCTGAACGGATACGTACTCTGACATTTAAACAGAAGCTTAGACTTGGACTAGTTGACTCGTCTTTAACTATAAAAACTTGAATTTGAGCACAATTTGACCTGTAATGTTAAATATTGTCATACAGTTAACCTTCAAAGACCCAGACAGACAACAGCAGCTGAAACATAGATATTTCAACACCGTCGAGGATTAATCAACCAGCGGACTAATCAGTAATTTAAAACCAGATCCTACCTGGCAGTCGTCCACCTTCGTCTTCATGACGCCCTTCATGTATTCCTTCTCCATTGTTGGTGAGACCCCAAAACTGTTGCCCATGCACAGGATCTCTGTCCGGCTGTCGGGGTACGTCACCTCCACCGAACCGTTCAGGATCACCGACCACGAGTCCAGCTGGAGTCGAAACACACGATTAGAGCAAACAGAAAAGGAAATACTTGAAACACAACAACTATAATAACTTCTGTCGATCACATTAAGTTTAGTAAAGTAATATTCCCAGCAGCTGGTATCTCGTAATGAGTCAAAGTTATTTATCAAAAAGAAGCATATGCAGACACTACAAGGGAACTGCAGCACTGACAGATGGTTGCTTTACTTTCCTCAGAGGGATACAGCGATAGAAGTGGATTATTACAGCTAAATAGGATGTGTTGCAATAAACTCAAAGCAGAAAAATCATATCTTTTATCCTTTTCAAGCAACAACAAGGATGTTTTTAAGAATTCCTGAAAAGCAGACATTTCTGAGTTTCCCATATTTTTCCCCAACAGCAACAATACGCTCAGTGAACCTTGAATTCTCCACGGCCACACATTTACTTAAGTGTCCCGGCCTTCGAGGCAATGTCTGCTCTTCATTGTTTGAGTGCATCACAGCAAAAAAACGAGCAAATTGTCTTCATTGAAACTCGTGTCGTGTCTTCACCAGAGACACAAAGAATAAGTGATGCCTGCTTTAGTTGCCTAAGGGATCCTAGAAAGGCTTGCTGATAAGGGCTGTCCGCCATTCAGGTTTAATAGAGCAGAAAAAACATCAAATGGAAGAAGGAAGATTCATTGGTGTGAAGGGGTGAGACGGTTCTCGACACACACACACACATTTTTATATATATATATATATATATATATATATAAAGAGAGAGAGAGAGAGAGAGAGAATTAAAGGCAGGTCACAAGACAGGGCTGATGTGTGCATGAGTCACACACCTCCTCTCCATCATTGAGAACGATGGTGCCGGCGCGTTCGACCACAGCGAAAACCATGACGGCGCAGAGTTCCCTCCTCACTGACATGGTCATGTTGGCAAATGCTGGCAGTTGATGCATGAACTCCAGTAATTGCTCTGTGAGAGGGAAAGAGGAGAGACAGCGGAGGAAGTTTAGAAAAAATGAGCAAACACCCAGCGCCTTGACACCCAGAGGAGAGAACGAGGACAAGGCAGCGCTGCTCTTGGCAGGCCTGCAGTGCCCTCGCTTCCAGCCAAGAAGGCACGAGCTGCAGGCTGAGCATCAGAACGGATCATCACCACAGCGAATGGCCAACAGAGGAATCATTATCAGGAGAACATAAAGCCAAATATCAATAGCATTGACATAAACGGTCAAGACGAGCCAAGAATAACTGCTGACACTTCACTCAATGACCTCAGTGTGAGATAAAGAACTTAATCACAGACACTGAATCTAAAACTGTATTTCGTGCTCTGTCAAGTGTGAACAAGTTTAAAGGACGAGTTAAACACAATGACGACCCACGAAACACGTTGTCTGGATTTGTTGCGTGTATGTTATTTTATTTCGAAGGCAAAACACCGTTACTTGCATTTCATTCTCTGCTGCTGCTGCTGCTACATGACACCTGAACGACAGCAACAACCTGAGACAATTTTCATGTTACTCATGATAACCCACAGAATTCACTGTGAGCAGTTTTAGACTGGAGTCTAGTGAATCTAGTGAAAGCTGTCAGTGAGGTTGTGACATTGCAGGCTGACTATATGTACTTAAACTAAACTAAAAACGATGAGTTTATTGATATAAAATCATCAGCAATGTGGATATAACGACTAACTGGATAAAAACAAGTGTTAGAACAAGTAGAACAGTCTGTTCAGAACGACATCACTTTACTGTCATGCAGCCTTTAAAACCAGGTCGAGACAACACCTCTGTCATATCACGACGTAACAATATCCAAAACATATTAATCTCAGATCCTAATGATGTTATAGTATTGATTGATCTCCCAGCCCTGATTTGAAATCAAAAATGACACTTTCCTGACTTTGCATGACATTTCAGAACAGGTATTTTAAAACCTAAAATGGCCAGCGGCACACGGGGGCTTGTATTGTTTAATTATCTCGGTGAATGGTTTTAATTCTGGTTCTGTTGGACTGGGTGTGTCACTGAGCAAAACACTTTGTACGATCCAAGACATTCTGCAGCCACACTGAGCTCCTCTCGCTCCACATCGACCAACCCGCTCTCCCCTCCTGGCCGGCAGCAGCGGCAGCAGCAGCAGCAGCAGCAGCAGCAGCAGCAGTAGTCTGGCGTACTGGCTGACCTGTGCTTGGCATGGCAACAGCGTCGT
>OMLP01030302.1:8891-19549 GCA_900302685.1 Spondyliosoma cantharus
GGGGTCAACGACAGCGAGGCCCCGCCGGCTCCGTCCGCTCTGGAAGAAGAAGATGAGGAGGAAGAGGAGGGAGGGGTGGTGGAGGAAGGGTGTTGGATTTGGTGCACAGGTGTGCCCAGCGGGGTGGGCAGCGGCGAGCCCTGTGGCGTGACCTGTGACACAGGAGGAGGGGTGGCAGAGGAGTTAGAGGACGAGTGGACATTTTTGGACTTGAATACAGATGGTGAAGGGAAGTTGAAGAAGCGTGGAATGGGGGACAGGAGTGGGGAGGGGGACGGAGAAGGGGAGCGTGGAGTCTGGAGTGGGAGGGACTTCATGGAGTGGAGCTGGGGCCGGTCAGTGGGGCCCTTTGAGGGCAGTGTTTGGGTTTTTGGGTCAGGTGCTGGGCGGGTAGGACGAGAGGTGGTGGCACTTCCTGGTTTTGGGTCTTTGGAGGAGGAAGCAGAGGTGGAAGTGACTTCTGATTGGCTGAAAGTGAAGACCGGGCTCTGATGGGCAGACAGAGAGAGATGGGGAGAAGGAGGGACAGAGGGATGAACAGATGAGAGAAGGCAATGGTCATGAATTATGGTTCTGGAAATGATTCTTCAATAAATCGCGATCAGAATCCCCAAATGGAAGATGGACTTGATGTTCTCTACTCTGGGGTATAATTGTGTGTGTAGTCCTTTATTGTCCATGTTAGCATGTGCACATATATATGAGGAAGCATGATGTGTCTATGAAATGGGAACATGTATGAATGAATGTGACAATATGATGGCAAGGGAAAGCCAGCAGTGACAACAGTTATCAAAGAAAAAACAACCTAACAGGAAATTTGGTTTTGTGCTTTTGATGGCCAAAACTGATATTTATTTATTGAAGTAGCAGCAGATATTGTAGACTATATACACCGTGTGTTCAATAGGAAAAGATTGGAAAGACAGATGTGGCAGCTTTCTGATTCATTTGACATCTAAAACTACTTTTAGTCTACAGCACTGCAGAGAGCTGACAAAGACTGACTGACTGATTGCCAGTGCAACAATCAATACAACATGTTGCCTTCAGGAACCATAAATATCAAAATATTGCAAACGAAAGGATAAGGCTTGAATTTTTTCATAGTTGAGTACAAAGAAGACCGAGTTCAATATTTCAGAAAGAGATAATCTCTCTGATTTATGTATCAGGGACTATTTTCAGCTGTGGATGAATACACATAGCTAGCATTTACTGAAGGGTGGTTTATTTACCCGGTAAAACAGTTTGGCTCACTGATTTGTTTCGAGGAGACTTACTATGATTTCTAGCTTTTTCTCCTTGAGTGTTTTTTACAGGTTCTTTTGCATTTAAAAAGTTCGTAAAAGTTAAAAACGTCAAAGTTCACGCTGACGGAGGCTCCTCTCTCAACAGGAAACACTCCCGAAGTGCCTGAAAGGCCTCGTCAGTAGCCCCGCCTTCAATTGTGTGACTTTTTGACATCACACTATGTCACGATGTTCCATTTGCATAATCTGTGCGTAGATTCATGGTAGAAGTGAAGCTAACAGAGGGGGATTTACAGTGCTGCTACACTAGACCACGTGAGAAAAAAAAATATTCTAGTAGTTTTCTAATAATACAATTATGAACCTGAAAATTAGCACAATTTGTCTCCTTTAATAGTTTCTGGACAAAAATGGAACCCAGTGGCACAGAGGAAGAAGTTATAACACTTATTGGCTACACAGAAAATAGTTAGCTCGATCAAATTTTTGTTTGTTTTGGTCTTTTCGAGGGGATTTGTTGACAATATCAAAAATATAATCAGCCTCGTCTTTCAAATGCTCTTATAATATAACGAGGGTAGGGCCTAAATATCACAGATAAAGTCTAAATTAACAATGATTCCAGTATTTGATGTTGGACTGTATATGCAGACAGAATGGAAGCCTTGCCCAAAACAGATGGCAGAAGTGTCTATTATATTTTGCAATCAATGTTTCCTACTGTAAAAGAGACTATGGTCTGGGTAGGGTGTGCTTGGGTCTGCAAAAGAAAAAATATATAAATATGTACTTACTGTTAAAGGCATAATTTGACATAATGGAAAGTATGCTTATCTTGCCAAGCATTAGATTATAAGACCGATACCATTCTTGTTTTCCTATGGTAAATATGAAGCTTTAGCTAGCAGCCTGCAAGCTTACAGTTTAGCATTAAGACTGGGACTAGGAGGTAGTAGTTTCTGGCTCTGTCGAAAGGTAATTGTCTCACAAAGCTAATTAAAAAATATTGAATCTGTTTAATCTGTACAACTGAGTCTCTGCTGGTTGCTGTCCAGCAAGTTACTGCTCCCAGCCAAGAAATAGAGGGGTAAAAATCAACTGGTAAATACCTCAAACAGCTTTTTTCACCATGTAGGTTTTTGTAGGGATTGAACGAACAAGATATAATGTGTTAAGCAGTGGCCTTTAGAGGTTCTGGAAGAGCAATTTTATTACCTTTAGACAGAGCCACGCTATCTGTTTCCCCTTGTTGTCAGTATTGTGCTTCAGTATTGTGCCACAGCTAATAAGATGGTAGTGGGTGCTTCATTTTTTTTTTTTTTTTACCATACATGTTGATCTCCTCATCTAACTGTTGGCAAAAAAGGGAATAAGAGCATTTACTGCTTGTAAACGAAATAAGTGATGTCTATAAGAATGTGCACTAGTATGGCTTATTGAGGGAAAATGGCCAACAAGCAAGTTTAAAAAGCTCATGGATTATATTATCATATATTGGCGTAGACTTGCTGCTAAGTTAAATATTTGATGTAGCTTATATCAGCAGATGCTAAAACGGAGTGAAACTGTGCCCATTAATGCAGCTTTCTTCACCAATCCCCCACTCGCACGCGTGTAATCATTTAGTCAGATTATGTCAAGCACAGAACAGCACATTATACAGACCCGGCGAGGACCACCATGAGCACAGCGAAATTAAAATGGGTGAGATTATTTTGGGGAAAGCAAGCATTTGGAGCTGTGTCACTTCTCACAAGTTCTTGCAGCATAGCGATGGCTGATTTAAAGCCTGCTTCTGAGTCTCCAGAGAGCCGGTCCAACCTTTCTTTTTTCACTATGATTATAAATATTAAGCTGCTACATGTCAGATGAAACAAAGAGTAAGAAGAAGAACAACTACTTCAATACCACAGCGGAATTTAATTAATTAGAAAAGAATAGAATGAAGTCCTTACCCTGGGACTGCTGAGAGGACTGGAGGACAGACCTGTGGACGCTCCACTGACTGAACGAGACCTTTTGAAGACAGCAACAAAACAGCAGGCAGGTTCCATGAAAAACATTCTTCTGTTTTTTTTTTTTATCATTCTAATCTGTTCTAAATTTGACCTTGATATCGAGGTTGTTGTTTTCATTTGAAAAAAGAAAATATCCGTTCTGGTCCGTACCTCTGGCTGTGTGCGTTAGTGTCCAGGGCCCTGCGAGGTGGGGTGGGAGACCCCTGATCTGTGACACTGAGGACCTCCAGGCTCTTCCTCTCTGGACGACAGCGGCCATGACGCGTCAGCATGGGGGAGTCCACGCGCTTCCTGGGTGGGTCTTGAAGGACAAAAATAATAGTTCAAAAATATATTAAGGAATCTTAATCTTTTTTTTTTAATCATCTAACATCAAGTTCTTCTGACATTTAGACATTTTGGGTGACGATTTAAGTTTAGACTGAAAATGAATATGATCCTTTCACAATAAAGCTTTTGTCTCGTTCTTTGATAGACCATAGCCACGAGAGCAAGTCTTCTCACCTATGTCATTTCTGGGTGGCAGATCCTCATCTTCACAGCTGGGGTATCGCTCCTTCCTGTCCAACAGGAGGTAGTAAATCATCTTCTCTTGGTTCTCCCTGCAGAAAAAGATGCAGAGACACTCAGAGGCCAGAGGAGACGGACAGTTAAGTTAAATTGGAGAGCACACAGAGACTTGTCAAGGTCATTAGAAATTCCAGGACGGCTACAGCTAATCATCCTGGTTGTTCACATGTAATAATACTGTAAACTGATGGTCCAATCAGGTCGTATAGTAAGTCAAATTTTAAATTGTTTCTAAAAGGATAGTGAATGTGAATCAAGTAATTTAAAGTTGCCCCTTGAGCGGAAAAGTTTCGTTTTGTTAACTAGCTAATTAGCCAACAAGCTAATTAGTTGCTTATTTACACATCCAGCAATCGCAGATCAACATAAATATTTTCTGGACCAATATTTACTCTGTTTATGCTTTTCTCGAGGTCTTAAGGGAACATCTGGATCTTAAATGGTGCAATCATTTTGGTCATGTATATAATGACAATAAAGCCATATTCTATTCTATTCTATTCTATTCTATATCACAGTATATTTATTTATGTATGTCATGGTTAGGATTGAAACAAATTGGTTTCACAGAGGAAATGAACCCCAATGTCCTGAATGAAAATCCTAACCTGCTCCCTAACCTAACTAACTGTCACGCTTTGTACTAGGTCTGTCCTTTTCTTACTGGTGCTGACAAACTGAAATCTACTGTAAGTGTTACTTTCTGATTAAAATGAGCTACACAAAAACACTGATGAGGGCTTCAACCATGAATATTTGTAGCAGCTTAATTTGTTGAAGAGGACTGCACTGCTACTGCTGTTGCATTGTGGGTAGCGAGAAGCCCGAATCACTTTTGCAGAAAAGGGGGACACAAGGGGATGGGCGGGGAGAGCGAGATAAAAGAGGCATTGTTGCTCTTATTCCTGCCACGCCAGGCAGATTAATGAAGTAAGTAATTGACTGGCCACAATGAGAGAGAGAGAGAGAGAGAGAGAGAGAGAGAGGTTGTGAAAGAGAAATTAAATGAACTACACGCACAATTATACAGGTTTTTTTTATTTATTTTTTTGTTCCAGCATGCACGCAAGCACACCTTGTGAGACTTGACATGCCTGCTCAACTTTTCCGATGAAATATATGACGGGTTATATTTACTCACTCCTCACTTGTAAGGTCCTGTGTGAGTTTGACCCGGTCTCTGAAGCATCCTAAGGAGTACATGCTTTCCAGGACATCGGGGTCCAGGTCTGTTAAGGACAGGATCCTCTTCACACACACCCGGCGAGGGGGTGGCTGCTCTGGGCAAGGCTCGTTACGACCGCTCCTGATCAGAAAAAGGTCAGTGTGTGTGGTTAGCATGTGCGACCACAGACGTTAGAAACACCTCAAGAGTTTACAGCAGGCATCGGCAGACAAGTAGGTGCGACATCAGGTTGAATGTAGCCTGAGAGAAAGTAGTCTCATTTTATAGTATTTAATTCCCAACAACAGTCGGGTAGGGCCAGGGAAAGAATTTGACCCTCGCTTTTAAACTGTTAGCACTGTGTTGATTACAGTATAAACAGCTGGAACATTTTGAGGTAATTATGAACTATAAAATGGGAGCTGTGGGCGGGACTGGCTTGATTGAAACAGGGAAAATGCAAAGAAAGTTTGGAAAAAACAAAGTAAGAAAAAATGACTGTACTTACTGGTACCAGGCGTGTTTCTGTATTGCTTCTAGCTGCAATCAACAAAACCAGAAGACAATATTAAAGCATTGATTCAAAACATGTCTTTTTTAAAATATATTTTACAACTAAGCTGACCCTTAAAATCCCACATGTTAACAACCTTGAAGCACCTGCTGTCAAAACTGTCCAGAAGGACTTTAAGGCAGTATTTTTCCTTCTGGATGTTTAAAGCTTACAAATCAGCACTGCAGATAGAGCTGCTCTTTTGCACAGTGTTAGGCATAAAGTAATAATGTGTTTCAGGAATTCTGATACAGCCGCGTTGTTGTTGTTGTTGTTGTTGTTGTTGTTTGTGGAATGTCAAAATGAATGCTGCTCCAGGACCATCACTGAAACTCAGTGCCGGCCCAAGCCTATTGGGGGCAGAATTTGATTTGGGCCACCCCTCCCACCTCCACGTAGTCACCTGTGCTTGACATTTATTCATTCATTCATGTCACTTGTTTAATGTATTTAAAATGCAATTTATTTATTTATTTATTTTTCTTGGGGGCCCCCTTGTGGTCAGGGGGCCCCAAGCGGCCGCTTATGTCGCTAATGCCTCGGGGCCGGCCCTGCTGAAACTGACCAGTCGTGCTTTTGAAATGTTATAGCTTTACTTAAGAAACACACTAAAGACTCCAATGACAAAAGTACACTGAAGAAGATATTCTTTCTAACAAGTGGTTAACGTTGTAAAGGACCGTATTTTAACCCAAACCATGATATATGTCCTAAACCTAACCAAGTATTTTAATTGATGCTAAAACACCTAAAGCCTAACCACGTATTTTAGTCCTCAAACCTAACCACACTGCAACAGACAACAGAAAATCATAAGTGAACTTAATTTAAATATAATAACCCAAAGGTTTAACAATTTCTTCCAAACGTGATCCCGTTGTCCTTGGTAAAAGTCCTGTTTTTAACCCACTCAGTCACAATCGCTTACTCCACTTGCAGACTTTGTCGCTTTTTGCTCTGATTCAACGATGGTCAGCAGCAACATTAAATATAATGTTGCGGGAACAAAACCAAAACAGCAGTTTCAGTTAAACCATGTCACATGACGTTGTTTTGAGCCATGCTGGCAGCATCAAATATCTCAACATTAATGAATGGATTCTGCTTCTACGTTCACAACAGAAGAAAAGTCTCCCTGCAGTCCAGTCCTAAATACTCCAGCATATTATGTACTGTATAGAAGTCCCATCCCTGCATTAGGACTGCATACAGTGGTAGCCATCTCATCAATACTGCACAGTATCTCTTGGGGCTGGAATAATGGAGCAGCTGCAGTTCTGCAAGAATGTAAAAAGTCAAAAGTGGGCCCACTGTGAACGCCGTATTTCTAAATCTGCAGTGAAAAAACTAGCAAGCAGCTGCATGCAGTATATGCTGTGTGCAGCACAGAGCAGACACTCCATCCTTGTTTTCTTACTGATATGAATAGGAGGAAAATGGCAAAGGGTTCATTTCTGAATGTTGTCCTCGCTAGCTACGGCTACTTTAGAACTGGATTGAAATTTGTCTCCCTGCTTGGTCGGTTGTTGCCATGGAGGCAACAAGCCGACGGACAGAATGAGAGAGACAGTCTGACCTGGTTTCAGGCTCCATTAATCAACAGCTCATCAGACGAAGCCACAGCTTTGATTAAATCTGCTCTGTTGTAGCAGAATGACTAACTGACCAGACATATTCTTTCTCTCTGTCTTATTTGTACAGCATGTAGCAAACCACATCGTCACAGTTGTCTCCGTCTCCCTCCAGCTTCCGCGTTTCTTTCTGACCTGAGTGCAGTGGAATTTCCTCTGCCAGGCCATTCACTCAGTCATTCATTTATTCATTGACTCACCCTCTCGCCTCTATCTTCCTCTGAACCGCCACATTCTTTTCAAGCCTCGCTTTTGGGAGGGAAAGCTGGCATTTAGGTAATGAGGGAGAAAGGTCCTCTTCTTTTTCAACCTCAATGCCTCCATACTGATGATGCCACTTGATCCATTCATTCTTCTAAACAGATGCATATACACACTGTAGGCCTCTACCTTTTGTCTTGTCTCCAAATAAAATGGCTTTATGAGGACAGAAAAAAGGACTCAGGTCAGACCCATCATGGCTGACTCTGCTACTGCCTTTCAGCAATACCTGAGGCCCATCTCTCTGCTCTGTTCTTTCCACCTTCGTCATCTCCCTCATCGCAGTGTAAGGTCTTGTGTCAGAGACAATTTCTGTCACATCTAGAAGCAAAGCCTAGGGCTGGGTCTTTTCTTTTCTTTCTTTTCCTTTCCTTCCTCTCTCCTGAAAGCCTGCTTCATACTTTGAGTGCTGATGTAATAAGACGGAGCTGCGTTCCGTCGGTCCAGTACCTACGCTGCCATACTCTTTCATATGCCAGAAAAGTTTTAGTGCATCCAAATACATAGAAGGTCAAATGCAGTGTGACAAAAATAACAAGACGTCCTACTGCAGCCGGTCATATCGCAGCATACAAGCCAACATGCTGTTCTGGCTATTCTGACCCACAATGTCAGAGCGATTCAGTCGCCACGAGAGGACAGACAGATGACATTCTAAACTGCATCAAATAAACCTTTTCCTTTAAACTTCGCACAATGCATTGCGACTGATATATGAGCATGAGGGGCAAATTTCAAGGTGCTGTCATGACGAAGTAGTGTACCCTTATTTTATGAATACTGCTGGCAACAGTGCTTACTTTGTGAGTGAAGTACTGTAGGTAAGTAAAGAGAAAGTATGCATTTTGGAACACAGTTGGGGAGCGGCGACAATTGGGGGGGCTCATTTACTGTGAAGCCTTCCGTTGTTACCTTTGCTATATCTTGTCAAGTTCAATAATTTCGGGCCGGTGGGCAGGATTAAGAGGCCTCTATAGGGGAAGTTGTAAAGTGCAACCAACTGAATAGCCCTCATTTTTGCTGACAGCTTTACGCTCTGTTTTGATTTGGTTCTGTTTTGATTTGTTTGTTTGTTTGTTTTTTGACACCTGTTGTAAGGCCTGCATGCATCTTTCAACAATAAATATTCAACACACAGTCATCAGATCAATCAATTACTGACAGCAAGCGCGTTCGGAGGGAGTCATCTTCTGTTCAGCCTCTCAATCAAGGGAACAGGTTTTGCTGAAAGAGCAGCTTCCACGCAGTGATTAAACACTACAAAGCTGATATGCTGGTTGTTAAGTTTTCTTAAAAGCGCTCAGTTACTGCTGTAAGCGGTTAGCTGGTTGGCGGGACATGCCAACCTTTGCGGCGACGTTATTGCAGATGAACCCAATGTTTAATCCATTACTTGTTAGGATTTTGTTTTTATGGTTTTGGAAAGGCTTCTAAACTCTTACAACAGCCCCTTGCACATTTGTTCGCCATGTGGGGAGATCCAAAGCTTGCCAGGCGTTCTATTTGCTAAGCTATGAATGGACAATAGCTGTTCAGGGGTTTAGAAAATGGTCAGCCACATTATGGATATGCTTGCTGAGCTTCCTGGTCATTCATCTGAGGTGTGTGCGGAGAGAAATATACAATCAGGACATTTTGCTTGAGCTAACTTATTGATTTGCTTGGTCATGTTAATATAGTCCAGTCTTCCAAGTCTTGATCAGTCAGACATCCCCTCCTTTCCTCCAAGTGACTGACATGGGCTGAAACAATATTTGGAAGACATTGATTTTGATACATATGATCACAGAGGGCACTGGCATAGATGCAAAATGCTCCATCAGAACAATGCTCTGCAATGGACTGACACTATGGTATTTGGAGAAAACGTGTGTCTCATCTGCTTCAAAGGAGAGTTCATATTTTCGTTAAGGGATGGAGCACAAACACGTGTCCAGAGAAAAACCTTGTTGTTCCATTCCAAAATGTATATAGCTGCGAAAAGAGCAATTCCACTGACTTGAGTGTCCCATGGTCCCTAGCATCTCACCGTGAGTCTCTTGTCAGCGTTGACTTCTATCATTCCTTTCAGCAACGCTTGGCAGTCGGGAGGTATAAAGTGGGGCATGTGGAATACCCCGCTCTTCACTTTCTCTAGAAGCTGCCGCAGGTTATCATGGTCAAAGGGCAAGGCACCCTGGGAAGGAACGGAAGAAGATGGAGAGAGATTAGAAAACAGATGACGAATGAGCAAAATCAACCTACCAGCACTACAGGCAAAAATGGCTATATACATTTTTATGGTTATGATTTAACTTTAGAGATATTGTTGTATCTGGGCTGTCCTCCTCAAAAGTGTCGGCGTGTAGTTTGATGATAAAAGAATTCTGCGGAGGCAAGGCTGGGTGGAATGATAGAGCAATCTTTATTGAAACAGATCTCAAGCCTTGTGTCCGACCAGGTCGGCCTCTACCTGGTATACTCGAATCTGACAAAGTTCTAGCCAAACACTTTTCCCTTTGCTGCTCCATCAGAAACCTCTCAGACCTTCTGCCTTAGGAATCCACCAAAGCCACACCACTTTTTCCTCCTGCGCGGGCCTTTTTGGAGTGCCTTCGCTTGTACCTCCCTTCTTTCCTAATTGGTCGGTGTGTCCATCTATCCAATAAACGAGAAGGGGAGTCAACCGGACTCCCTACGCCTTTCCCCCAAGTCACCACCTAACTTGTTGTTAATTATTAACTCTGGTCTCCCAGGAAGCCCTGAGGGCCATCCCGAACCTAAGCATCCGACCATCTTCACCATCCGGCATCAGGATAACCTTTACGCTTTACCTTTAACCCCTACTCAGCTGAATGATCGCTCTCTGGTCCCGAGACCGGGAGTCCTACCCCCAACTACATTCGTTAACTCCCACCAGGAAGGATCCTTTGGTCACAGTTGAACTAACTAAGATTCTAAGTATGCATGTGATGCAGTCCAGACACCTCAATATAAATAAAGACATAGCTTTAGAATGGCTTGCAGATGCATTTTGTTAGCTTTAACAAACTATTCTGCCCTGTGCAAGTTTTTTTTGGTGGTCTTTCTTCCTTTATTTTAAATGCCGCCACCTGTGTCACCCACATGCCTCTGCATCCTACTACCGTGCTAGCAGACCACAAGCTATTAAAAAAAAAATGGTGACCAGCCCGGTGGATTTAGAGCAAGCAAATTAATGCTGGAAAG
>OMLP01030306.1:0-17625 GCA_900302685.1 Spondyliosoma cantharus
ATATATATAGTTATTGTGATATGAGACTAGATATGTTAGATTTTGGTTATCATTATATTGTGATAAGGCATATGTGTTGTTGAATATTGTTATGGATGGAGGTATCTGGTCAAACATATTGTGATATTTGTCGCCAAGTTCTAGCATTCATGAAGTGCTTTTAAGGAGAATCTTAAAATCTAGAGATACATCATGTAACGCGATCTAACCCCATCAACCAGGAGCTGCTGTGGTTTAAGAGGTAGAGCGGATTCTAGGTTGCGTACCACAAAGCTTTCAAAATAATAAGGAGAACTGACCTTCATCGTATCTCTGCCTGGACACACTTCCTGGTAATGCGCTGGGCACGCCCTCATACAGGCCTTCCCCCACAAAGTCTGTGTAGAAAAGCATAAAAGACATGACGGCCATCCAGCTGCAGAGCTGAGCCACGCACAGCTGCCTCATCACCCGCGGGACGTGGCAGTAGCTCCTGTAGATAGCCGGGGTCATGGACCAGCATGTTCTCAGCAGGCACAGCAGTGGTCCAGACTTCAGCAGCCTCAGCTTACACTTCAGCAGGTAGCAGCATGAGCGCGGCACGCCGTACCGGCCAGTCTCTATCGTGCCGGCCCCCGTCTCCAGCAACGATACTGGCCCGGCCAAGCCACTGCTGGCACACAAGGGTTCTTCAGACACCTTCATGGTGATGAGGACACTGGAGACGAAGATGAGGATGAGGAGGAAAAAGAGGCACTCAGCCTGGCCTCCCAGGTAAACAGAGAGGAGGCCTCGACTCCAGTCAAGTGCAGGTAGCAAATAACCAATACAGCCCCCCAAGCTGACCATGAAGGAGAACATGGCGAAGGCCTGGCCGCAGTCCTCCTCTTCTCGATACAGGTCTGACAAAAGGGCCTCCAGAGGTGTGAAGCACACTTGTCCACAAAAGTCAAGGAGCCCCACCCCGAGGATGAGGAAGCCCACCTATAGCAAAGGAACAATATTGAAGAAAAACATTGAAAGTCATTTTAAGGTACTTATGATATGTAGAATTCACCATAACGACAATCACACACAATAAATGTGTATCATACCTGAAGGGTTTGCCCACCCCAGGCAAAGTGTGTGGCCAGTACATCAGCATGGGGAATGATGACGAGCGCCAAAAGGACTCCTAAAGACAGCAGCCAGATGAACGGCCGTCTTCTGCCATAACTGCTGTTGCAGTGGTCACTGGCTGAGCCAATCAGAGGGATGAATAAGAGGCCAAGCACTGGACCAATGCCTGTGGACAGAACCAGGGAAACACAGAAGAGGTCACAAACTACGCTAAGAGAATATTTTGAGGGGAAGCAGCCAATAAAGTTGGAAGAAGTTCAGATGTTATTTGCACACAATATGAGTTTAAAACCGTTAGAAGCAGACTGCAGGAGAGGGTCAAGGTATTTTCGGTCTGATTCACCGTCACACTCTTCAGTTTGTTATGCAGATCTTAAAATCACACATTGCATCTCCACACAGATTTTTCACAATATCCCATGCCAAAAGCACAAGAACAGCTTTAATGAGGTATCAACTGCTAAATTAATTGCCAACTATTCCGAGAATTGATTGACTCATTTTAGTCATTTCTAAATAAAAAAGTAAAAATTCTCCAATTAAAGCATTTTTAATATGAATATTTTCTAGTTTCGTTACTCCTCGACACGACAGTCATCTGAATATCTTTCATGTTCAATCTTTGTCTGACTCTGAAAAACCAAACAAGACATTTGAATGTGTCATTTTCGGCTTTGGGAAACACTGATCACCATGTTCTGACATTTTATTTAACAAACAACTAATCGATTAATTAGAACATTTTCGACAGATTGATAGATAATGAAAATAATCGTTAGTTGCAGCCCTAAATACACATGTCTGTAACATCTCTGTTCAGCTGCAGTAGCTTCCAACAGCCACTCTGACTGGTTTACTTGTGTTCAGCGTGTCTTCTACTGGTCCTGTCAAGTCCTACTCCCTGCTGCCCTCCCTGACGGCTGGTGATGGCTCCTACAGATGGCCTGCTGCTGCCTGAAGGTAACCCACCCTCAGCTCATCCTCCACCCGTGATCGGCCCTGGCTAATTAGAACACACCACGTTCCCACTCAAACACACACAATATCTAAAACGACCCAATCTTGGGGCTACAGATTGACATTTAAAGGTGTCCTGTGGAGTTTTCATTATAGATGAGCACGACATTCTGAGTTTTTTCACTAAAAGGCACAATTCACATCTGCGTTCATGCATATGCTACCAACACATAAAACACAAACGATACAGTATGAGCAGTCAACAGGATCTTATGTGATCTTCTCCGACTGTGCTTGGTTGTTTTATCTCAGGCTTCTGTTTACACACAAGTGTTTATTGTAACATCTGGCTTGATGCAGAAGTTCCCTTAATCCAAGCTAATTTTATCCTTAGGGAGACAATAAACTAACCTTAACCTCCCCATCAAATCATTGCTCGACAGTGCCACTAGGGGGTCAAAAAGTCCACATCAAAGACACATGACTGGAATACACAACTACACAACCCAAGATTGATTGCATTTGTATTCTTTTTACAGTTTTGACAACAAACTGATTCACAGAAACAGAGGGGTTGACAAATAACACATGTGTTTCATGTGTCTGAAGAGCACTCCACAACACAAACTAGGCAGGTGAACAGTGAAACAGAAAAGCACAGACAAAGAGACAGACGGGCAATGTGAGAAAGACAGACAGGTCAACTGCAGCCAGGCAGTCCACCACTCCCATGCAGTTCTTGTTGCTGCAGCTGTGGAGGCCCATCATAACAATCTAACACACACACACACACACACACACACACACACACACACACACACACACACACACACACCACATATGATCCGAACTAATGTAAAACGTGTCACATTACCCATTGTGCTTTGTTACTTACATACACCTAAATATGCTTAAAATAACAAGAGGAATGGATGCCTCAGTGTGTTCTCTACTTACAGAGAAGAAACTGGAGAAAGAAAGTAACAACTGGAGGACTAGGCAGCCAACAAATGGCTATTAGATAAAGTAGAAAGCAGCCATCTGAGAACCCGACACTACTGCTGGGGGAAATTAGCTTTAACCCTCCCAGGACACAATATCTATCTTCATTCACATAACACTCAGGCACTCCATTATAATACAGGGAGATGAGAATTAGGTTGAGTGCCATTTCCAGATTGGCTTACAGTGCAGCTTGTTTGGGAGGAACCCTACAATGAAATCATTTTTCTTCATATTACCAGCAGCTGCTACCGAAACGGAAGACTAAAAGTGTAGTTTGTTCAATCTTTATACTTGAATAGTCACTTCTGTCAGCCACACAGTGCCTTTTACTTTGGTTGATTGTTTGTGTCATCTGTGTAGTCACAAGAGAACGTCTCAAAGAGAAGCCTTCAGTGGAGACCATGCGGACGCCATTTGGGCAGACATGATAAGGCAACTATTCACATCGCTTACAAGTTAACTCAGTTACAGTGTGCAAATGTATGGGTGAGGCTAAATATTGTGTATGTGCAGTACACACGTGCCAATAATTTGTGTGCACAAACACGACTGGCCGCTTGAATGAGGAAGGCTTCCAAATAGTTTCAGGAAATTCTTACAGACTCTTGATGGAACCACATCCACAGAAACACAACCACTGGCAAAATGTATTAACATGCAGGCCAGACGTGATGGTGCGATCATCAGCAGCTTGGTTTCCAGAGTGTTTGTGGCGTGTATAGCCGCCTTCGCACAAAGAGCTAAACAGGCTTTATTTCACGGCTCTTCCCAGAACTCCTGGATATGATGTTGCACTTAAAGTGTAAAAAAAAAAAAAAAAAAAAACTAACAGTACAATGTTTTGTATGTTAAAAGTGAAGATAATTCCCATTAAACATCCTAGATTACAATGCACAGTGTATTTGCTGCTAACTTCAGAGCCTCAAAAATAACCGTATAGTCCAATCAATGTCTCTGTCACAGTCTCTGCAAAGCATAATAATACTTATGTTCTTTGGTTAAGCGACTGTGAGATTGTATTGAGAAAAAAGATGATTACCTGTCTGTTTAAACTGTTTCCCTATGAACAACACACAGGACAATCGTTCTGGATTTGAACAGATGCTGCCTGCGTGCTACATTTCTTCTAAGCTCCTACGTTTTACCAATACCTTCAGCTGGCAAAATGCAGCAATGTTTTGTATTTTCAAGGTGATTGTTCTCCATGTTCTACCTTAAGTGGAATGTCAGAACATCACAGATAATAGCTCATCATTCTAACCTGCTGCACATTTTGCCAAGCAGTGCTGTTGTTTAATAGCAGTGTTACAATGCCTTTCATGTTGTGCTACAGTTAAAACTGCTTTTCAATGTCAAATCCTGTCCTAAATTTCTTGTTTGGATCCAACACAAAAGGCTCTGAAAGTTGTGACACAGAGAACAGCTTGAGCTGTCAAGCCTTGTCCTCTGTGCAGCTGTAATGTGCAAGACAATACAAATATCAGTAGGTATGTACGTGTACTTTTAAATAAAGAAACAAGCACTGAATATTTGTGTAGGTTGTAAATATCATATATGGCAATAGTCTATTCAGTGAGCATTTTATTTGTGTTTTTACAAAGATCATGACAATGATTTATGATCTTGACAGAAAGGCACATGCATTTAATGAAATCATATGTTCTCTGTTAAACAGTGTGAAACACAAAATAAATTCCATGAACTGCATGTCCGTCTGTGTCGGGAAATTCTTCCTCGGGCAGTCGGCCCTTCTGCTGCCTTTAAATTAGCGCCCTGATTACTACCTCTCCAAAACAACAGGTGATTTGGCCACTGATTTGTGTAACGGCCTCAATTATGTCTTTATGACCTAAATGGGAAAGAAGATATTAGAAGCCCTGCAGCTCAGTCACGCCTAAACACCGGACAGGGTCACATCTTTACGTATCAGTCTAATTTACAAAGCATAGGTTCCTTAGAGGGTATGACCTCTTCTGTCATACAACAGCTCTCATGACATCAACAGCAACAAATAAAATCGTCTTCCATCTGTATCACGGCTTTAATGTGACCACCGCAAACTACTAGCAAAGTATTGCGAAGAGAATAAATAGCACTTGAGGGCTATAAAAACGGATCATTTGAAACACTTGGACAAGACACAATCACTCATGTGGTCAGTAAACAAGCCACGGAGGAGACAGCCATCCAATCCATGGAGCAGTCGATCCTTAAAAGGGTGTGCAAGTGCTTTTCATGTTTAATGAATACGTAAGAGAGGGAAATGACGAATATATGAGAGAAAGAATGAAGCAGAAGCACAACATTCACACACGTGCACTTGCATTCACACACACGCTATGAGGTAGCAAAGAGGCCTGGGTAACCAGAACCTCTGCCCCCACCTCTTTCAGTCCCTTACCTAGCACCATGGTCATGTAGCGCTCTTCCACTCCAGCCTCCAGCAGCAGCGGGGGCACGTATGTGATCCCAGCTGCCACGCAGATCTCCAGGCCACAGGTCAGGGAGTTCAGCAGGACGAGACGCCACTGAGACCTCCATCCAGGCATATTTACAGGGGCTGGCTGGCTCGCCTTTCCTCCCCTCTGGGATGGTGACTACTGGGGGCAGGGGAGGGGGGAAGGACCCGGACTGGGGCAAAGGGGGGAGCGTAGGGAGGCAGATGGTGCCCCGGTGGGACGAGAGGGCTGTCGGGGAAGGACAGCGGCAAAGACACGCGGATGTCTCAGATGACCTGAAGGATTCATCCTCTTCTCAGCATTCTGGATCTGAAGTGGAGCAAAGAGAGGCGTGAGAAATGGAGAGAAAGTTTTTGCAACTTTTGACCAGCAAAATTAAAGAAACACCAGAATGAAAATGTGAGTAAGGGCTAAGGCATGCCACATTAGACAGGTCAGTCCCAGGTCACAACACCTGGATGTGTGGAATGCCCCCCCCCAACACAATGGAGATTCCGACATTTTTCCAGAAACATGGAAGTAGCGACAGCAGTCGCAAGTACATGATAGCGATGTATTTCCCAAGCTCCTCACCAGCAGCTTCATGACAGCAGGAACAACCACAGGCTGAGAGAGAAGATGAGTCAGCTGGAGCAACGTGGCAAACACACCAAGCCATTTGCCAAGAGATTTCTTTCTTCCCCTGCTGCTTTGCTTGCCTTTTGTGATTAAGTTTCAAAACACACACAGTGCTGTAGAGGCTTAGATGTTCAACCTCTTAAAAAAAAGGGAGTCAAAGTTCTAATTTCCAGTCTCCCTTTCCCTTCTCCATGAGAAATATAGCATGAGTGGGGGGGGGGGATCTAAAATCCAGCCTATCCTTAGCTGACCCTGTCATTATCTGTATTATTAAGCTCCAACTGCAGTTTTACTCACATACGTGTCTCTTCCTTCCACAAATGAAGGCAGATTAGACTGTTTTAAGCACCTAAAAAAAATGTGTCACTAGAAAGAGACTATAAAGCAGGCGGTAGAGGAGGTTAGGGAGGGATGATGACATAGATTTTACTGTGTCTGCTTTAGAGACAGACAGCTATGTTGTGCCAGGTACCGGAAAAGTGTGTTGTCCAGTCGAGGTGCTGAAATCAGAGCTTAAGCTTTATGTATCGGGAAGAACAAAAACGCCAGTGGAACTCACAACAACCTTGTTATTTTCTGCCCACTGACAAAGTCAACCACACCTTCAAGGGTACGTTTTCCAGTGACAATAGCTGACACTCAATTACATGCTTCACTATCAAGATACAACATGCTCATCTTGTCCCTGTTCACTCTAAAAAAAAAAAAAAAAAACAGTTTTGCAATTTGTAGACTACAGTCTTGAAATGACTTTGATATTTATCTGTGGGAAGGATGAATTCTAAAGACGATACGATTGTTGTGATACCAGAATATCAAACTTTGATACAATACTAGAATAAAACTATACATTACTTCTTTTGATACCAGAGCAAGAAGGCGGGTCCTATGCACACAAAGTTTGATACAATTGAATGCAGATATTGTATCGTATGGAAAAAGTATTTAAGATTTGATACTTTTGACATCCTTAAAATAAAAAATAAAAAAACACTTTAGTCGAACTGAAAAAGACACTGGCAAAAAACAGACTGACGAGGTGACATGGCCTTCAGTTAATACATCAGACGGCCTCCAATCTGTGTGCATTCATGCACCGATCTGTTAGCTCCTTGACGAGCAGAAGCAAAAAGTTATAATCGTCATCATCCACCAATGAGATGTGCATTCTTTTAAAGCAGAGGGAAAGAGCAAGAACAGTCAGAACAGCCGCAAATACACAAACAACAAGGTGCTATATTTGCATTTGGTGTGACATTTCTCTGCCAATGCTGCCCATCTGTTCTCTCCCAGCAAACAAAATGGATGTCATCATCTCCAACGAGACTTGGCTAATCACAGAAATGTGCTTGGCTTACTAAGTGATGTAATCAGATTCACGCAGCAAAGAAACAAATATTGAAATCTGTTCTGTTAGGTAACATGTACAGTGCTGGAGAGACAAAATAGATGACATATGATTTTCTCAAGAAACCAGAACAGCTTCAGGCATGGCAACAAGTAGTCCCTGTCCTTAAATGTCCCAGTATAACATCACTTGCGTGAATTATTGTCGTCATTTACAAGGCCCATTTTAAACCTCTTGAGCCTTTCCCATCATTGTTGTCAAAAATGTTAACTGAACGTCGTCAATGCCATCAGAGTTCCTACAGCATTCGTACATTCCCAGCTCAGTCATTGTGAGTCCTTTGATACGCGGACTCTTTGAGAATGTGACGGACAAAGCGACAGTGTTAGCAGGCTGGATCTAACAGGGGCCTGGGTCACTGAGAGAGCGGACCATTTCACACCCGTCAGATCTCATTCCCACCCAGCCTGGGCACACTGAAAGACACCCATCAGGGGACCAGCCTTTGCCCTACGGCCTGTCTGGCCACTACAACCCAACTACCAACAGATTCTCTGTGTATGTGTATATATATCCCCCTCCACTCCCTCTGCTCTGCATTTCTTCTTCCTTATCCTTCCACAACCCCTGAGGTCAGCTTCGTCTCTGACCTGACCTGCATTCTAAGAAGAACCCTTTTGACATATCTGCCCACAACTGAGATTCAGAACCATAAAGGCATAACCACTGTGAATGCTTTCTATTGCAGCCCCAGCTGACTCTCTGTCAGAGGTTCTCACCGAAAAAAGAAAAGGCCCCCAAGTGGTAAGAATAGAGAAATCTGATTTGTCCACCCGAGCAGCCGCGGCTTGTCTGGATGCCTCCCTGAATGCAAGTCAGCTTCCAGGGTTTTGTTAAATGAATGGTTGCTTTAAGTCTCCACCCGGGTGGTGGTGGCAAGTCAAAGTTAGGAGGTAAGCGAGGAAGGTGGCAGCAGGGTTAGCAGAGAAGCAGAGAGTCCAATTATACGTCTCAAAGCTAAACATGAAAACAAAATCCGCTCGTTTGTTTTAAATACGGCAATCTTTAGCCAACACAATGTTTGTGGCATGGACACAAAGCAGAAAGAGCTCTCAAGCACTCAAGTTTGCATGATAGGGACAGAAAGAAGAAAACGCACACACACACACATACACACACTGGCAACCCACGCAGTCATTCCACCGCTCGCTTAATGACACCTCTAACTCTGCAATGTATTCTAGTCATGCCCTTCGTCGTCTTCCTATACCCTCGGAGACACAAACACACGCACACACAGTTAGACAGACAGCTCTCCTTGTCACCTTACGTGTTTTAACACCACAAAATCAGCCAGGCTGTTGAGAGGAGAGGTGGTGGGGGTGGAGGTTGGTGGGGGCTGCTTTTGTCAGCTCTCCCACTGCTCCATTACCAAGCCCTATTCAGCCGCAGGCCCCCCAAAAATCGGTCCTAATGACTCTGAGCTGTATTCTTACAATACAAAACAGGCTTTGTATACATTGTGCCTGGGAGAGTAATGTGATATTGTGAGGTATCAAGTCCATTTCCAAGTCTTTTATTAACGCAGCAGTGTTCATATAGATGGTAGGATATAGAAAGTGTGTGTGTGTGTGTGTGTGTTTGTGTGTTTGCATGGTGTTGGGTGGGGGGTCTTCCCCCCATCAGACAGCAGGGTTTGGAAGAGAAGAGGGGAAGGAATTTCTCCGAGATGACATCAGACCCACAGGCACAGTGGAGGCTGTGGCTGCAGAAACCTCAGCAGGAGGGTCCGGGTTGTGTGTTTGGCTCATGCTGAATGGCTGCAGCACTGTGGCCTTCCTCCTCTCTTTGAGTTCCTGCACATTAATGGACCCGACTGTCTGCATGGAGGTACAGCAGGACCAGCATTACGCTAGGACTGCTTGCCTGGCTTATTTCCTGCAAGCCCTTTCTCTGTGGCTCTCCTTCTCTACTCTCTGAATAACTGAAAAGGAGTTAGGATGGACAAACCACTAATGAACACTGCACCGTTGACAATGCTGTCAGAATATCACAGCTTTTCCTAACCCTACATCGCCAAATGATGGCCCCAGACAAGTTCCTTAACATGTCCTCAAAGGTATAAATGTGGGGGTTTCAACGTTATAAACAAAACCCTTGATAAAGAGAGACCTGGATCCCTGTTATTAATGGATAAGTTCACCCAATAATTACAATTTAGTCATAATCTATTTATAGGCAACCCCATGCTGATGGAAAATCAGGTGAAGTACTGTAGTCCACAAAACATTCCTGGAGCAGCAAAACAACGTGCAGCATTCTCCTTACACAACTGAAGGACACACAGACTTGTTTTTAAATGTAAAAAACAACTAAAAGTAAAATATAAAAGGGGCTCCATACAGCTCGCCCGGCATAACCAAAGTCTCCAGAATCCCTGAGATGCGCAACTGATTTTAAATGACATGCCCTCGACACAGTCAGGCTCATGCACCTATGTCAGATGGGTGAGCCTATCGCATTTAGCTTTGCAGTAACCATAAAGATTGCGACTTTAAGCAATGCATTATTTGTCGTCTGATGACATCTGGTTTGCTAAGAAACTCCTGAATTGTTTTGGAGCTAAACCCAACTTTCCACGAGCACTGCGGAGGAGATAATAACTGAATTTTCATTTTTTGGATGAACTTATCCTTTAATATATATAAATATCTCCACTGTTCGTACCTCTTTCACCCCCTCTGCCAACATCAACTCTATACTTGTCTGTATCATTTAATTCACAATTCAGTTGGTCTTTAAATGATGTCCCAGCTGCTCTCAGCGCTGACTCGTTAAATGGCATTTTAATTTCTTCCATTAGTTAGACATCAACTGACATTTCAGCTGCTTTCACTTCTCGCTAATCAGCTAATAGGTGTCCTGCTTTCAGTTCTTCAGTGCATCCACAGTTTGCAGACACACTCCTGATTCGACTACGAGCAAAGTTCAAATTTGGAACTACAATTTCAGATGCTTGCAAGTGATTACACTTCAACTGCCTCAGGTTTTTAGGGAGCCTTAATGAGCTCGACAGATTCGTCCAGTTCCCAGGCTGTTAAGGTCAAACGCAAACAAGTGATGCGAATGTGTTTCTGTTCAACTCAGAGCTCACCAGAAACTTCCGTTTTGTTTTTTAACTCGCATTTTCTCTCCTTTTTCTCCTAATCTTTCCATTTTAGTCTTTCTACCAATTTGCATGACTCCAGGCACATTTGTATCTTATCACGTCTTCATTGACTTGATTAAGTCAATAATATTGTTCGATTCATACTCTTAACACAGACTTCAAATGACTCCAATTATTTTTCATGTAACCATGCCACTTCAAACCCTTTCAGTTCTTAAACTTCACTACAATAGTTCACATGCAAACAAATGCTATCATAAGACACTGTAAGCCATTAGCACATGAAATTGAAAAATTCAATCGTCAGCATATGAACACTTTCACACTCTTCGTGAGTATTCTTTCTCCGTCTGTCCTGCATTGACTTCTACCAGGTGTTGTCCATCGTTCATCCAGATGAAGACACCATCAGGCCTCTGGCACCCTTTTTCCAAACACAGCATTTCCTTCTGTTACTGAGACCTGGATAATAACATGGAACTTGTTTAACCTACTTCAATAAAAAGTTCAGTGTTTGATTTGTGTTCTGTCTCTGCTAACTTGAAAGGCAGCCCTGACCATGCTGACCCCACCCCCCCAGCCTGTAATCTTAAGCCCACATCCGTCACTGTGACCCCTGACCCTGCCTTTCACCGCAAATCATGTGACCAACGTAACATTTCAAAGCTGTCTGCTGCTAATATTCTCCTCCTGTACTTTTGCTGTCTAGTTAAATGAACAGTCAACCTGTCGCCAGTTATTTTAAAGGAGTGCTTCTGAGAGCAGATTCGATGGAAGGACATGCATCTTATAATGGAGCAGGAAAGACGACCTTGTCTTATTTCTGGAGGGTCTAATGACATTCTTCGCGGTGCCAAAATGTGAAGTGCTCTTTCCATCTCTGCACCTAATTAGGACGATGACTCAGAAGAAGTCCCTCAAGTTTTAAAGACCAAAAAAGTGACAAAAAAAACGAATAGTTCATGGCTCCTGAGACTTTCTTCACAAATTATTTTAGTAAGAGAATGTAATTTCTGTTTCTGGGGGAAAAAATGTTATCCAAGCGATCATTCAAATTCTCAATACGGTTTCAAAACAGCATCTCTAGACTAATGGACTCCAAACCCCGACCTTGAAAAAGTGGAGAAATGTATCAGTCTATCTGAGGAGGAACTACAGAGGATCCACACAGATACCAAAACAGCCACATATATCACACTTATCAGGTGAATATGGGAGGAATGTAGGCTCAGTTGGGTTGCCCTGGTGTGGGATTAGAGTGTGTGTGTGTGTGTGTGTGTGTGTGTGTCAGAGGGTGAACCGAGGGGAGCCTGCACCTCTCCCCGCACCAGAGAATGAAGCCAGTCATGGCTCAGGGAGGAACGTTATCATACTGGCCCATGCAAATAACACAACAATGGAGTGCAGCAGAGTTCAGCCCTGTAGCCTCTTGTGAGTCAATGTGGCTGATAAGGTGCCTCCCCACAGACTGTGGCTTTCCAGTCGCTGAAAACCTATTGTGTCAAGGTGAAAGGGCTAATAAGAGGGAATGCAAACACTAATGAGTTTTCATTCAAGCATGATCAGGTGTGTTTACATTTCGTTAATAAAGCAGTCAAGATCTTAATTAGGTTTAATCAACAACTGGTTAATTGCTGTGGGAGGGTATTTCTGATCAACACTATGTTGTAGCGTGCAAACCTGAAATTGAATTTATGATTATAATTCTGACATGTTATGATTAATGTCTGAACACCACAGCTGTGTTTCATATCATTCTCACTTTACACTGCCAATTTTTGTTTCTTAATCGAATTAACTCACGGTGACACATCAGAAATCGTCGCACAGTTACTCTAAGCAGATGTTAATGAATTCCTTCACCTCATTTCAAATCAAATATGTACTTTAAATCAAATTATGAATATAACACTTCATACATCGGCTTGTTGCATCTGCCTTTTTGGGGCTTATTTTTCAGTCAAAATCAGCTTGGCTTGCAGAAACTTCTTAGTGAAAAACACGGCTTGAATTTACTGAAAAGGATACAGCTGACCTTTAGCGTTCACACAATTCAGAGGTACCGCGTTTCATTTCAAACACTACAGGGAGCTCATCAGATTCAGAGGAAAGTCATCTCGCTTGCCTAAATGACAGCATCTAAAAATCCCAAATGCAGCAGGACTGAAAGCGTGCATCTGTGCTATTACAAAGATGATTTAATTCTGTGTATTTTGCCCTCTTCGCTAACTACTGGCATCTTTGTTTTTTTCTCACATTAATGGATGAATGTAAGATAAAGTGTAATAATAGTAAAATACCATGACCAGTCACACAGGAGTGGCGATATTAAGCAAATTGATACTCACCAGTCAAAGAAGAGGAGCTCAAAGGTCCATCTACAGACATGCATTGCTGAAAATTGAGCATCTAATCTATTTTAAAGGCTGCTCACACTCTTTATCCAATCAACAACCTCCACTCTCTCCCAGCATATCTGCACTGACTCTCTTGACCACCTGCTTCAACTCTATGCTCAAGAGTCTGACTCTTTTTTTATCCTGCTGCTTTTTGTGTCCCCTGTTCCCTCCTCTCTTATTTAGCCCACCTCCTTTCCTTCCCTCGCATTATTCTCCCTCCCTCATTCCCTCCCTTTCCTCTGTGCCTCAGCCTGTAAGGTGGGAATTGGGAAAATCCCAAAGCACTTGAGGAATCTTGTCGCTTTCTGTCTGTCTGTCTGTATTGGTCTGAAAAAAAAGTCCATTTTCTGTTTTGCCCGCAAGGTCTTAAAGAAAACATGCAGCCTAGAGCTAAAACCTTGACCTGAAATATGGTGCAGAGTCATTCTCACCTGTGTTGGATGATACGAGCACCGCAGGCCGTTAGGAAACAAAGAATGAATTGATATCATCTAACAACCTCACGCTGAGGCCACTCCCCTATCCTTTCTCTCTCACTATCTATAACCACTCCCTAAAAGTTCTGTATTATACCCCCTGACCCAGTATCATGTTCCGCTGCCTATCAGGGCAGGGGCAGCTCTCCCACCCGCTCTCATTACCTCCCTTCTTCTTGCAGCCCAGTCTTAGTTAAGCTCATACTCCTGCATGACCGCTTGTCCATGGACCGCTCTAACCCTTTTCCTGGTTCACTAGCTCAGCCAACAGTAAGCCTATTTGAGTAGACACATACATGCACACACGCACAGACAATGGCTCTCTCTCGCGTGCACACACACATGCACGCAGACACACTATCACTCCACCCCCCGCCGGCTGCCATGTCTGTACCCCACGCCTGGAGGCCAAGACCAACCCTCTATAGAAAAAGCTTTTAATTAGATAACAGTGAGAAGAAGGGGGGGAAAAAAAAAGTGGAGCAGAGGGAGATCTAAAATGGGGAGGGTGGTTAGTGGTGGGTGTTGAGTAATGTCATTAGACTACGGCTGGCTTTAAGGAATCTCCATTTCTGGAGCCCAGAGACAAATCAATAAGAAGAGAGGGAGCGGGGAATGGCTGCTGGCAGCACTTCCCCTCTGCAACAGGAACGGCTTGCCTGGAATTAAGAGAATTCTGAAAATCCCATTTTGGTGAAAGGCCGGGACTCACTCACTTAGCTTGGACCTCTGTGTCTGGACCTACTGAATGTCTCAATTGGATTTTCTTTTCTTTTTTTTCATAAATCTGGAACATAACAAGCTTGCATAAAACCATCATTGCCTTTCCTTTAAAATAGTTGACAAGGTTTCTTTTGTTTTCCATTGGTGTGCAACTAGCCACCCCAAGTACAAATAGGCATGTCTCAAACGCACACCCTCCTAGGAGCCTAATGGTTAACTAAGAATGGAAACACCCAACAAAAAAAAAAGTTTTCATTGTGTCAGTCCAGGAGAACTGTATGGAAATATGGATAATGAGGTATAGAGTGAAGAAAACAGAGGCTCCAGCCAAACCCACCCCCCAAAAAACCTCAAGTTCCACACATACCAGACATTTGCTTTCCCCAACCAGCTGACAGCTCTCTCTACACATAGCTGCATTGCTACATATAATGGTACTGCACATCTTCAACCATTTTAATGTGCTGCAGTGATGTTTCTATTGTTTACATAGGGTGTGTGCTTGACTACAGCCTTGGCTAAAGATGCAGCAGCACTTTGGGCAGGCTGAGAAGAATTTAATTCCATGGTAGCCTTTTCCACAAACCGGTCTTCTCCAGCGCTGGCCAAACCCAACATGACCATAATAAGCTACGACACGCTGCTCGCTGCTTTGATAAACCAAGGAAACCAAAACAGTGTGTCAGGAATAGGACTCAGGGGCCACTACTCTTGGCAGAGCAGCAGGGTCCCAATAAAGCCTAAATGTCACCCACATTATACGCAGCACGAAGGGTGGGAAGGATCAATCACTCATTGTGTGCTTCCAGAGCAAATTAACCTTTAAGTAAATACGTGACGTTGATGCTTAAACACAGAGCTTCTATACATGCCTAATAGCCCTCAGGATTAGCACCACTTGACAAGACTATCTAAGAGAACCAGACAACATTCTCCAGAAGTTATCTATACCAGGACATAACATAGATGCTACAAGACACTTCTATATAGTTCCCCAAGGCTCAAGAATCCCAGCAGCATTTAGTTATACAAGGCCATCTGTTGCACACTGCCACAGAACTGTCACAGCTGCCACGGTATCATAAATAATGAAAATGCAATTATGAATCGATCCATAAAGCTCCACCAAGAGAGGCGCACACGATGTTACATCCCCTTTAAGATCAATCACGCTTTGCACACGGCTGCTCCACACGTTTGTTCCTGTGCCTGAGGAGAGGACTCAAAGCAACAACTTAAGTTTGGAGGGTTTTTCCTACATACCAACACATATGACACCAAATAATGTAGCTTCCACTGTGTATAGGTGCATTACCAGCTGGTATTATCACACGCTTTATCAATTTTCAACAAAACAAAAACCCTGACTCTGACACATAGTTCTACCATGAAGAATTTCGTCAAAATGTCTTACTAACGACGATGACTGCAACATTATATTGACAGTGCAAATGGCCTTTTCCCTGAACCAATCCTCTTTTACCACTTTCAATGTACCAAGTCTTTCACAGGGGGTTTTCACATAGAAATGAGATGAAAAACTGCCAGATAAAACCATGGCAACACACCATGTAGAAAAAGCGATGGCTTTCTTTTTATTAACAGTTGGGTTTGGGGGTTTTTTGCGCTCGTTTTACATCGGCATCTTAATAACAAACTCCTGCATGAATGAATCACTTCATCCATCACGTCATTTTGCTTTACTTCCACCTATCCATTAGCTAAAGGCTAGACACGTAACATCAGGGAGCAGCACTGCTGTCAGGAGAGTATTACATACTGGCCGGACATGATGTTAAGCCGTTGAGTAAAGAGGTGTCCTTACAGGAACATGCATGGGCTGTTGTGTGACGAAAAAAGAAAAGCACTCATTGGATTCAGACAGAGATGTCTTCAAAGAACCAGTGAGTAACACAATCAATTACCTGAAGATGCTTTTAGAGGCATTCGGAGGAACTCTCACTCTGGAGTTCTTCCCAGCTGCTAAAAGGAAGAAGAAAAGGACCGGAGTCATGAGGAGATGTTATTTTATGAACACTGAAGCTGTCACATCTCCAACACCCATCAGTGACCCATCAAGTCTATTTTGTACATTTAAATTAACTGTGATATTATACATATTTGCACTGTTAATGTGCCAGTTATAGCCACAGGGCTAAATTTCAACTGCTGTTACAATGTTTATCACAACATAAAGAATCCCTGACATTCTCAGCCTTTTGCACGTGGTGCACACAAGCCAAAATACCTTTGTCCTGATGGAAGACAATTTATTCTGGCCTTGTACTTTTCATACATGGATTTGTGCCGCTGAGATGAAATGTTAAAAATGAGTCATGTTGCCTTGAGTGGTACTCAATGCTGCAATGCGCTGTCTGAGTTATTGACTATAGCATACAAACAATGCACGCTGATGCTGAAACAATACATTGTTTAGCCTAATTATACGTAAAGGACATGTAACTGGGTCTCAGTTACACTGAGGTTCTTTTTTGGCAGCAGGTCACTCAATGTTCACGCAAACACTGTATTACAATTGGGTGTCTGCACGCGCAGTCCAGCTCCACACATCTTCCCTCTCTAACAACAAGAAAAAGAGCTCCTTTGTTTGTTGTCTTTGGCTGAACAACAAAGAAAAGTCAAAAACAGAGGACAGCGTGTGCAACAGCTGAACGAGAATAGGGTGGAAGACGGGGCATGCAGTACACGAAACAAGCTCCCAGTTTGTTTTTCTAGCTCATCTGGTGTGTCTGACACAGCACAGGGGCACTCATGTTGCACATGCAGATGAATTAGACTTTCCAGTGTTCGTGCAGCTCCTTAAAATCAAGGCAGGTCAGCAAACTTTAAAAATACTTAAATCATGGTATAGAAGCACTGGGCAACTGAAAGGAAGTTGAGGGCTGAGAGACGTTACAGAAAGAGGAAACAGTGCCAGAGAGGCCATTCCAGCTGTTTTTCAAGAAACTAGAAACACCAAGGTCATGAACCTTCCAGCTGCTTGGATACAGTTAATACAGCAGTGCATAGAGAACTGACAGACATTAAGGACATCAACAGGTCCATCTCCCTTTTCCAGCTGTTGTCAGAGCAGGAGTGGCCCCGAGGCACAATGATTAACGCCTCAGTCAAACGCTACACAAACCAGATGGTAAGGATGGAGGAGAGGGCAAAGCCTTCTCTCTCTCTTTAACTAGTAGCATACACAGGAAGGCTTGAAACCACACACATACACACACCATGACCTGCCACATATGCTTAACCTTGTGCACACACACACACACACACACACACACGTCAAATGCAGCTGAAGTTTCAACAGGTGTAGTTGGAGAGTTGCCAAGAAGAATAACACATTTCAGTACATATTGGA